>PVJH01001836.1:0-190339 GCA_004026705.1 Nesogale talazaci | reverse complement strand
GTTGCATATTTCATAGCTCCTACCTTGTATCTTAACTGACTCATCTCCTCCTTGTAATCCCTCTGCAAAAGATGTCACCTCACCTATTGATGGGCTTTGGGTCCCCAATCTGTACTTCCCCTCATTAATAATAATATAATTTTAGCTTATTGATGCTTGACACCGGATCCCTTCACCACCTCATGATCACACAGGCTGGAAAACATTTTCTTTTTACATTTCCAAAATATTTTCTTTCTACAGGAGCTCTTGGTATCAGCTCTTCTTTCCTCCTCTCCCTCCACCACTCTCCCACCCTTGTGAATCCTTGATCAGTTATATATTGTTATTATTTCTCAGCACACACTGTCCATTGTCTCCCTTCATCCACATTTCTGTTATTCATCCCCTTGGGGGGACCTATATATCCAACCTTGTGATGGGATTCCTCTTTCTCCCTCTTCCCTCACACCCACTCCTACACACACACACACACACACACACCATCCACCTATCCTTATGATACTTCCACTATTGTTCCTGAGGGTTTTATCTATCCTGAATTCTATGTGTTGAGAGTTCTTATCTGTACCAATGTGGGTATTCTGGTCTAGCTGGATTTGTAAGGCACAACTCGGTCATGCTAGTAGGCTGGGCAGAGGATGAGGAACTTCAGTTTCTTCAGGAACTAGAGGAATCATGTGCATATCCCTGGTGTTATATTGCACCCTGGTTGAATCATCCCTTCCTTGTAATCCTTCTCTGGGGGAATGTCGAATTTATTACAGAAGGACTTTGGGTCTCTACTCTAACCCCCTCTTTTGCATCAATGCAATTGTTCATTTTGAATCTTTTGATATCTGATACCTGATCCCATTGACATCTCTTGATCACACAGGCTGGTATGCTTCTTCCCTGTGGGCTTTATTGCTTCCCTGCTAGATGGCTGTTTATTTAACTTTAAGTCTGTAAGACCCCCCAGACACTCTATTTTTTGATAGCTGCGCATCCTCAGCTTTCTTCACCCATTTTGCCTTCAGCAATTGCGTCGGGAAGGTGAGTATCAAAGAGTGCCATGTTATTAAAGCTAAGTGGGAGGCCTTGAGTAGGGGCTGAAAGTCTGTCAGTTATTTTAATGGTTAATAGATAAACACATGTACATTGACCTCTATTCTTTTCATTTTAAATTAATATATTTACATATATATTTACACATGCCAATAGTTATACTTCTATAAATAGAGTTTGCCTTCTACTTCTTTCCTCTAGTTCCTTTCACCTTCCTCCTATCTCACGATCGTGCTCACCCTCCTTTGGGTTCTCAGTAGTTCTTCTTGGATACATGGCACTTGATCAACCTTGACCAGGCATGTCCTCCTGGTCATCAATTTTAGATCTCTTGTTGTTCCCTGATCCCTGAGTTCTCCCCCCCACCCCCATATCCCCCTGGGACTTCTAGCCCCATTGTTTTCACCTCAGGACAATAACAAACAACAACAACATGGAAAAACAAACAAAAAAGATAGCCCATTCCAGGTCTGTCTGCTGACCCTTATGAGTGTTTTCCAATTGGGTCTAATGCGGTGCCAAGCCCTGTCCCCTGTGTCAGAAGTCTGTTTTCAGGATTCCTGGGGACTTGGTGACTTTGCTCCCTTTGCTGCCCTGTTTCACTCCCTTTGTGTTTCACCTCACTGGGCATGGGCAAACCGGCACGCTTTCTGCATAGTCTTCAGTGCTGTCCCCCGTAGCACTATGGGTCAGCGAGGGAATGTAGTGTCTCATGGTGGGGCTGGTCCCATGGTCATCTCTGTGTGTTCATTGGTGGTTCTGAGCAGGGATGTCATCCTTGGGTATCTCTCTCTTTCTCTCTTTTCCTCTTAAAGTTTGTACCGTGTGCTCTGGAAAGACCTGCCACTCTTTCTGGACTGTCTCTTCAGTGCTGTTCTCTGGATTGCATTCTTCTGGGGAGAGGGTCAACACAGCTCAGCCTGGGCACAGCCCCCTTGTCCTTTCTGTTAGTTCGCTCTTCCATGCCGGTATGTTGCCCTCAATGCTTGGCAAGGTCTGGTCCCTCTCTCTCTTGCCAAGACAATTATTTAAGGTGAACTAATACTCCTCCAAAGAGCCCTGGTGCTACAGTGGGTTAGTATTGGGCTGCTAAATAAAAGGTGGCTGGTTCGAAACCATCAGCCACCTCAAGGAAGAAAATGAGGTAGTTGTCTTCCATAAAGATTACAACCTTGAAAATGCTATGGGGTATAGGGTCACGATGAATTGGGATTTCCTCAGTGGATTTTATTACTCCACCCAAAAGGTCTGCCTGAGAAGCCAAGGCCATCTGGTTTATTAGAGAGGCTTTACAGAGGAGCTATGTGTTCCACACTGGCAGTTTTCCTTGTCTTAGGTTTCACCGAGGACTTGTCTAGGGGTTTGTGTGACCCTCCAGGACATTATACTTAATAGATGAACAATAAAATGCTTCACAATTAAATACACATCTCTAAAAAATGCAAATAAATAAAAATAGAACTCTCTGGAACTGCATCAATATCTCCCAAAATCATAGTCATCAATTTCCTATTCTTTCCCTCCTAATAGTCAACCCCAGGTAATGAGTTTCTCCTGTGTTTTTTTTCTAAAATTTTATAGCTTTCCATTTAGGTCTATGGTTAATTGTGATTTAATTCTTAAGTTTTGTATTATGGTATGAGATTCATGCCGAGGTTCTTTTCTTCATTCTGTTCTTCTTTATATGTAAATGTTCAGGGGTCAAGTCCTTCGTCGAAAGGATTAGTCTTTCTCTATTTTCTTGCCACTTCTTCTTTTTCTTGAAGAGCACTAGACCTTAAATATATGGGTCTATTTTTGAACTCTCTATTTAGTGCTTCATCGATCTACTCTTCACCAAAACCACAGTCTTTATTACAGCAGCTTTAAAGTAAGCCTGAAAATTGGGCAATGTGAATCCTGCAGCTTTCTTCTTTTGTAAAATTCATTGGGCTATTCTAGTTTCTTCCTTCCACGTGTATTTTATTTATTTATCTTCAAAAGCTAGAGATTGATTTATTTTAGGGAATTGGCTCAAGTAACTGTGGGAGCTGACAAACGTGAGATTTGCAGGGCAGGCCTGCCGGCCAAAAACAGAGGCAGGGTTTCTTAGTTGCAGTTGTGAGGCAGAATTCCTTCTTCAATTTTTCCTCTTCCCCATGAATGTTACAATCACATTTTCTCTACCCGCAAAAAAGTTTTGCTGGGATTTTGATTAGAATCACATTAAACCTAAAGATCACGTTGGTCAGAATGAATAGATTTCCTATATTGAGTTTTCCTATTCATGAACATAGCAGCCTTATAGAACAGGGTAGAATTGCCCCTGTGAGTTTCTGAGAGTGAAATTCTTTATGAGTTGGAATCAGCTCTTGGGCAATGAGTATAATTTTTTTTTTCATGAATGTAGCAATGGTCTCTCCATTTATTTAGGCTTCCTTGAGGCTCTTTCATTAGAGTGTGGTAGTTTCCAGCATAGGATAGTCTACATGTTTTGCTAGTTTCATAGCTAATATTTTCTCCTCTTTTTTGAGGAGCCCCTGTAAATTCTACATGTATTTAAAATTTTGACCTTTGTTCATTGCTAGTACATAGAAATGGGACCGATATTTGCGAGTTGAACTTGCAGCTTGTGATCTCGATAAACTCCGTTATTGATTGTAGGCAGATTTTTTTAGCAAAGCATTTTTTTGAAATCATTTAAGTCCATGTCATGTGCAAACATGAATAGTTTTATTAATTCCCATAAATATCTCTGCCTCTTATATGTACATCTTTTTCTTGCTTAAGTCCAATTGGCTAAGGGTTGGTAAGAATAAACAACTGCTTTTGTTGCCAGGCATGAAGGAAAAGCATGAAGTTAGTCCTCATAAGCATGATATTAATTGTAAGTTTTTCATCAAACTGAGGTAGCCTTCTTCTTTTCCTAACTTGCTAGCTTTAAATTATGAAAACAATCTCAATTGTTTCTTCAGTTCTTTTTGCTTGAGATCTGCTAAGAGTGTTCTCTTTTAACTTTTTAACTCCATGTCTTTGTACATTTCATTACATTGCTTTATTTTGCCTTAACAGAATTCCTTTGAAATTCTGTTCAGCTCCTTTACTTCATCATTTCTTGTATTTTCTTCAGCTATTTTATGCTCAAGAACAAGTTTTGAAGTCCCTTCTGACATCCACTTTGGTCTTTTCTTTTTTATGACTGTGGTTGTTCCATGATGTGGGATTTGAGAGGTTTAAGAGTGAAGGGGTGAAGTCTAGTCTGTCATCAAGATATAACCAATGAGTCCTTTGTGTCAACATGGTTTTCTCCTGAGAATTCTGGGAACGCCTGTATTTTCTTCCTTGGACACAGGAAACACCTCTCTCTGCTGACTCCCTGGTGAGACATCTCTGAGGTGAAGCCACATGGAACTACTCTGATGCAGCCCTGGAAGCTGGAGAAGACACGTGGCGATCCCTGCCAGGGCTGAAATGCTTACAACACCTCTACATCCAAAGACTTTCTACCATCCTGGCCTGTGATCATCTTGCATTTGGCGTCATTGCTTGTGTTTCCTGAGTCTGAAGAGGATTTTATAGATTGGTATTGGACATATGGCCTAATATTGGACTTATGGGCTCAGACTGGACTGGGTTTTGATGCTTTCTTAATGAAAACGACCCTTTATATAAAACTCTCTCTTATACACATATGAGTTTTTATGGTTTTCTTTCTCTACTCTACCCAGATGAACACAATGATCTGTTGCTTTCTTCATGTATGATGTTATCTTATGTCATCTTACAACTCATCTGGTCTTAGTGTTCAATGTGCCAAATTGGTTCTTGCGGTGGCCTTTAAGTTCAGATGGGGTGTGCTTATGCTTGTGTTTTTGTTCTCATGAATTTGTTTTAATTTTCTTCAGCATCAATCCGAACTTGCATGTGAGCGATTGATGGTCTTTTCCTCAGTTGGCCCCTGACCTTGTTTTGACTGATGAGATCCAGATTCTCCAAGTCTCTTCCCACAGATGGAGTCAATTTAATTCCTGTGTATTCCATCTGGTGAGATCCACATGTAAAATCACTGTTTATATTTTTGAAGAAGGTATTTGCAAAAAAGAAGTCATTGGCCTCAAAAAGTTATATCATGTGATTTCCAGTTTTGCTTTTATCAGCAAGCAATATTTTCCAACTACTGATCCTGCCTTGTGGTTTCCAACTTTCACATTCCATTCACCAGTAACTATCAACCCACTTCAATTGCATATTTGATCAGTATGAGACTGAAGAAGTTCATGCAATTCTTCAATTTCTTCATTACTGACTTCATTGGTTGCTACATAAATTTGAATAAAAGTTGAATTATCTGGTCTTCCTTGTAGGGGCATATTATGCTATGACATATCTCATTTTACCCCAAGATAGTTCTTGAAATGTTCTTTTTGAAGACGAATGTGATGCCATTGCTCTTGAATTTGTCATTCTGGGCATAATAAACCATGATTGTTCAATTCAAAATGGTCAATACCAGTCCTTTTCTGTTCACTAATATTTAGGATACCAATTTTGATATGTTCCATTTCATTTTCAATACCTTCTAATTTTCCTAGGTTTATATTTTTTACATACTGTGTTCTTATTAATTATTGGTGACAACTGTTTCTTCTCATTTTGAGTCATCATCTATCCACAAATGAAGATCCCTACGCATTGGTTCATTGACACCATTATGCTCAACTTTACTTTGAGGGGGCAGCTCTTCCCCCATCAGACATTGAGTGATTAACCCCTCAAAGTAAATTGTTTCTTTTTCCTTTTTCTGTTCTTTCACTGGAGGCTCTACCGAACACTGTTCTCTGTGGATGCTCCAACTGGTTTTAGAAGTATCAGTGTTATAGCTTGCCACATCATAAGAACATGCAAATCACCACAATAGCACCAGCTGATTGACAATGGACAGACTAAGTTATGATGTATTTTCCTTTTGCTGGAATTCATATGATAGATATCATTGAATCATTGAGTCAACTGTAGTATTTGTTGAAGAGGGATATTGGCCCATAATTTTCTTTTCTTATGATGTCTTTATTTCTTTATTCCATGTGTGGTAGAATCCAACAGCAAAACCATCTGGGCCTGGAGATTTCTTTAATGAAAGACTTTTCATTCCTATTTCAATCACTTAAGAGATAAAGAAACTTATAGGTTGTACAAGCCTTCAATAAAGTGATTTTTTTAAAAAATTACATGCGTAGCTTTGGGGGTCATGGTGTGGGACAAAAAACATTTGGAACTCTATGTCTTTCTAAGTGAGTTTTGGGAGTTTTTGACTTTCAACTACCCTGCTAAATTTCGTTTATGTTGTTGAGCTTACTGTGTATATGGTTTGAAATGGTCCCTTATTCTTTCTTCCTCCAGGTTGCATTGACTTTTTTGTTGTCCTTGTTAAGATTACACACTAATGACATTGCTTAGATTTGAATGGTGAGGCCATTCTCACCCTTCTTTTCTAAGCTTTTCCTCTCTTAGCAACATAAGTTCCCTGACCCCTAAGATTCCTACTCAAGCGCTCCAGTTGTTGCTGTCAAACCTAATGAAACCTAGCTCACTGCCACTGAGTGAGTCTGACTCACAGTGACCCTGTACGACACAGCTTTACGGGCATAAGCGCCTCGTGCTTCTTCTGGGGAGCACCTGGTGGTCTCTAGCTGCTGACCCTGCGGTTGGCACCCCAACTCTTAACCCACTACGCCACCAGTATTTATCCCAGTAGATGGATAATTTTTTTTTTGGGGGGGGCATCACTGCCCTCTGGTGGGAGTAGGAGGCCCAGCTTTCCTCCTGGAGAACTGCTGCTGGATTTGAACTGCTAACCTAGTGGGCCACAGTCCCGCACACAACCACTACGCCACCAGGGCTCAGCCCCAATGGATAGTTTTTTAAAAGAGTATAATGCTCAAGGCAGGTGATTTTTCCCCAATGATTTTATTGGGGCTCTTACAACTTTCAATGCATCATTTGTATCAAGCATATTTGTACACATGTAAGGCAGGTAATTTTTATCAGTGAAGCGAAACTAGTGTTTTGTTTCCCTTTGAATCCCCTCCCTCCCAGTGTTCTTTTTAAGCGAAAATATTTTAAATATTTTTTATTGCAAATTAGGTAAAACTTTTCAGAGAAGACGATCGGTTTTACATTATTCCTTGATACACATTTTGTTTCAACTCCTCCATTGCATTCCCTCAATGTACCATCACTTTTTCCTTATGTTTCCTGTTTTCATCTCTCCTTCATTCCTAACCTTCTAAACATTGTTCTGGGGTAAACGCCTGCCATTTTGATAATAAATGACTGATTACTCTATCACAGGGTGAATTCAGTCCCAAACCTAAAGAGTGACTAAGATTATAGTCTTGGGATTCTCTCAGTCTCTATCTGATCAGGAAATCTGATCTGTTGCATGATTTTGAGCTTTATTCCACCTCCCTTCCCTACATCATTCAGAACCAACTAATGTGGTCCTTTTTAGAGTAGCTAATAGTAGTGGCCAGGGACCATCGGATTTTTTCTGGCCTCAGAATTGTGGAGAATGGTGGTCTATTATGGTTTGCATGGTCTATTAGTCCACTGGACTAATTGTTTTGTTTTTTTGGGGGGCATCACTGCTCTCCGGTGGTGGGAGTAGGAGGCCCAGCCCCACTGCTGGAATTGAACCTCTGTCCCAGTGGGCCGCAGTCCTGCACACAACCACTACGCCACCGGGGCTCAGCCGTGGACTAATTGTTTTTATATTCCTTTAGCATTTCATCACTCTTTCCCTCTGGGTAAGGAGAGACGCATACTGCACCTTAAATGGAGGCTTATGAACCTCTAAGACCTCAATCATGACTCACCAAAATAGGATGTAGAACATGTCTCTGTGCCCCGTGCTATGCCAACTGACCTTGACGACTCTTGAGAATATGGCCCTGGCTCTCTAGGTCCATAGGCTCCGTTCCTCAAGGTGTTTGGTTATGTCTCAGAGATTTTCATTACTCTGTCCCTTGTTTTTTCTAGTGTGTCCATGGATATCTTTTCAGCAGAAGTAAATACACATATATAAATAACCTTTGTCAAATAGACACATATTTATGGGTATATGTCCTTTCTCCCTCCTAGGCCTGGTCAGCCTGAACGTCTGAAATATCTACTTGTAGATCACCACTATTATAGGATTGTGGGGACACTATAGGTTGCCTCTTATTCTTGCAAATTTCCTAGGGTCTTCCTCTGACTCCATAATTTATTTGGGTGGACAGGTGTAGGTGTGTGTGTGTGTGTGTGTGTGTGTGTGTGAGCCACCCTCTTAATGTGTACTGCCTTCCCCTATACCCAAGTGAGTTTTTGTCTATCATCTAGGCTACTAATCTCACCTCATTGTTTGCAAGCACCAAGGAATGTTTCTTTAAATAGGAAAATAATTTCTGGGCCTTTTCAACACAGTATTTACCCATCTGTGGGGGACTAATTTCACTCAGCAAAATGTCCTCCGGGTTCATCCATGTTAGCGGCTGTTTTGCAGATTCATCAAACAAACAAACAAAAATGCCTCACTGCCATATAGTCAATTCTGACTCAGAGTGACCCTACAGGGCAGAGTAATACTGCCGGAGTAGAAAGCCTTTACTCTACAAGCTCTATATTAATATTTATTCACTCTTTCTCCCAAGGAATGGCAGTTCTGACCTGCTGATCTTCCAGGCAGCAGCCCAATGCATAACCCGCTACTCATAGTTATTATTTAGTGCTCTTTAATATCCCTTTGTGTGTAGGTACCAAAGTTTATTTATCTAGTCTTCCATTGCTGGGTACTTAGCTTGTTTCCATCTTTCTGCTATTGTAAATCGTGTTGCGAGGGACATGCATCTACATATGTCTATTCATGTTGTGCCTCTTCGTTCTCTGGGGCACCAAGTAAAGAGATTGCTGGTTCACGTGGCATTTCTAGTCCCAATGTGTGGAGGTGACGCCATATTAAGTTCTATAATGGTTACACCATTTTATAGTCCTACCAACATTGGATGAGGGTGCCAGTCTTTTTTGTACCCTCATGAGAATTTTTGTTTTAAGTCACCCTCCCAATGTTGCTATGAATGTTTTTAATTGTTCTGTTTTAAGAATAATTCAGGGGGCATTTTTGGTTTATTATTACTTCAGGGGTTTAATCCATCCACCATGGCTCCAGAAGTCTAGAGGCCAGAAGAATTAGAAATTTTATACTATTGTGTTTTACCCGTTTTGATTCTTCTATGTAATATTTTATTTAAAATGCACAGTAATGTCTCCTTTATACAGTTAATAGCTGTAATGATAGTCTTTCTTTCATTTCTGATATTGATTATTTGTATCTTCTTTATGCTTTATCCATCAATGCTATGCTCTTTTAAAATAAACACTTAGTTCTCTGATTTTAGTTTTCTCTTTTCAGTTGCATTAAACTTGGTCTTTATCTTTAATAGCCCTTTCTTCTACCTTGGGAGAGAAGGAGGCAAGGGAAAGGAAGTGGGTGTTAACAAACCCAGGGACAAGAGAACAACAAGTGATCTAAAATCAATGTTGTGTGGGTTGCAGAATGTCTGGTAGAACTTGATCAAAGGCAATGTAACTCAGAGAAATTACTGAAACCCAAATGAAGGCCGAACATGATAGTGGGGCAAGAGAAAAGTAAAAGGAAATAGAGGAAAGAACTAGGAGGCAAGGGCATTATAAAGGTATAAATACAGGTATGGACATATGTAAATATATTTATACAATGATAAATAAATAAAAGCCATCCCAGGAGGGTAAAGGGAAGGTGGAGCAAGAAAGGAGGAACTGATCACAATTATCCACATAGAATCCCTTCCCAGAGGGGCGAGCAACAGAAAGTAGGTGAAGGGAGACATTGGTCAGTGTAAGACATGGCAAAATAAATCTATATGCATATATTATATTTATGCATATATTTAAATAAATACATGCACATATCTATGCACACAGGCATAAATATAAACACATAGGGATATATTAAATATATGCACATGCATAACATATAAGCATATATTATAAATGTATTTATAATATATAATATTCATATTCATAAATTATTTATAACACCCACTTCCTTTTTAAATTAATATAAATATATTTATAATTTATAATATATAAACATATTATAAGTATATATGCATATATTATAGGTTTAGTATGAAGGTAGCAGACATTGGGTCTCTACTCGAGTGCTCCCTGAATGCAGGAACACTTGGTTCTAATCACCTGGCATTCTATGATGTTCATCTTTCTGACATGATTGATGAAGACAAAATGGGTGCATAAGGATATGTGGAGAATGCTGATGGTGTCCAGCGATCAAAAGATAGAGCGTCTGGGGTCTTAAAGACTTGAAGATAACAAGTGGCCATTGAGCTGAGAAGCAACAAAGCCCACATGGAAGAAGCACACCAGTCTGTGTGATCATGAGGTGTCGATAGAATCAGGTATTAGGAACCAAAGACCCAGAAAAAAATCATATCGTGGTGAATGAGGGGGAGTGCAGAGTAGAGACCCTAAGCCCATCTGTAGACAATTGGAAATCCCCTTACAGAAGAGTCACAAGAAGAGAAGAGCCAGTCAGGGTGCAGTGTGGCACCAATGAAATTTACAACTTTCCTCTAGTTCTCTAATGCTTCCTCTCCCTCACTATCATGGCCCAATTCTACCTTATAAACTCGACGAGACCAGAGCATGTACACTGGTACAGATAACAACTGGAAACACAGGGAATCCAGGACAGATCTGCCTCTCAGGACCAATAATGAGAGTAGCCATCCCAGGAGGGTAAAGGGAAGGTGGAGCAAGAAAGGAGGAACTGATCACAATTATCCACATAGAATCCCTTCCCAGAGGGGCGAGCAACAGAAAGTAGGTGAAGGGAGACATTGGTCAGTGTGAGACATGGCAAAATAATAATAATTTATAAATTATCAAGGGTCATGATGGAGGGAGGGAGGAGAAAAATGAGGAGGTGATACCAAGGCCCAAGTAGAAAGGAAATGCTTTGAAAATGATGATGGCAACAAATGTGCTTGGTACAATGAACATATGTATGGATTGTGATAACAGTTGTATAAGTCCCCAATAAAATGATTTAAAGAAAAAAAGAATATAGTCTGCTTTGGGTTTTCCATGTGTATGTGAAGAAAATATGTATTCTGCTATTTATTGGGTGGAATGTTAATATAAATGCCCATTAGATTTAGTTGGTGATGTTGCCACTCATTTCCTTTACTTACGTGTTGATTTTCTCTACTTGTCTTAATGCCTACTAAGAGGGAAGTTGAAGTCCCTGACTGTAATTGATAATTTTTCTATTTCTCAGTTCAATTGCATACATTTTGATTAATATATTTTGAAACTCTGTTATTAATTGCATACACCTTAGGATGGTTAGGCCTCTGGTAAGTGGGCCATTTCATCATTGTGTCACATACCACCTTATCTCTAGTAATTTCCCTTGTTTACTAGTTTATTTTGTCTGGTGTTTCACAATCATTTCACATTTCCTATGATGAAAGGAATAGCATATGTCCTTTGAATTCACCTTCTTTATACTAAATATACTTTGTAAATATAGACAATATTGGTAGGAAAATTTTTTTCTCTGATATATGAAGACATAATATCACTGTAATCAAAATAATAAATAACACACCACCAGTATAGGACAGCAGATCATTGTGACAAATATAAAAGACAGAAATAGACCTCTAAATACTTTGCAATTTAATACATACCAGGGTGATGCTTCAACTCAGTGGGGAAATGATGCCTTACTTAATAAAGTGTAAGCAGGCTAGCTATTTTAAAGAAAACAAGGATGGGCATCCAATTACACCACAATCCCAATAAATCTCACATTTAGTAATGGTATATAAATTATATAATATTAAATTTACTTGTCACACTATCTATTTCTGTAGTCATTCCTTAATTATTTGCTTTTATCTTCCAGTAGAAGTGAGTACCCAAAGACCTTCTTATATGTTTGCTAATGAGTCGCTAGGTACTGCTAAATTCTGATAATTTACCAGAAGGTTTCCTAGATTTCAGTATCATTTTAACAAGTGCTAATAAGCAATTTTGCATCTTATTTTTGGAACAATCATGTTTATTACCTTAAAAAATACATAGTTCTCACCCAAGAACTCCTACTCATTCCAAGCATTGGCAAACTGGGGCTGGTGGGTCAAAGCTGTCCTTACACTTTGACTTTGGGCCACAAACTATGAATGTGGTTTGCTCTTTTTCAAGGTTGTAAAATGACAACAATCAACCATGGAGAAGACTATGCAGTAGAGAGACCATATGTGACCCACGAAACCTAAAACATCCCCAGTCCAATACGCTACAGGAAAGGTTTCCATCGAAGTCAGAGCAGCATTGTTTTTTGGCTCAAGGCTCTATGCCCATGAGGTTTTATTGTACTCTCTTATGTGGCAAAATAATGAAAACAGAAAATGCTTGTTAATGGGAAAAGGCTAATGTGCTTTGGTGCACCCATTTCACAAGATATTACATAGCCATTAGAATGAATTCATTATATTATATTAGTGATTTGGAAGATTTTCTATTATGTTCATGGACGCATACGCGAAACACGGTCGCTTTATTCACGCATGCCAAGAGGAGGCTTCAAAAAGTTTGTGAAAAATGGAATAAAAGATTAAAAAAAAAAGATAATGCAGTTTTCCAAATTTTCCTGTGATTAAAGAAACTCTAGTATGTGTGTGTGTTTGTACATACATGTGCATATGCAAGCACATATAAAGTATACAGCGAGTAAAGCAAACAACGCCAACCCCTCATATAGTCATATAAGCACATTAATATAACCATGCCAACATGGAGAAGTGATTTTTAATATTAGGCTAAGAGAATAAACAGTTTAGCTTGGCAATGAAAGGGTCTCAGTGTTTTTTGAGTCAGGGTAGAGAGGAGAGATTGGATTGTAGCTCTGGCTTGGGATATTACGTGTGACTATGTCACCTTCACTACGAAGCACCCAGTAGCCATGGTAGTTAGTCCTGCTGATGCTGTCAAATCTGTTGTTCTCCTCACCACCCAAACCTCCTCCACTTCAGTTGATGTCCTTCATTTGGAATTGGCATCTTTGGATTCTTCTTCTTTTTTTCCTCAATGATTTTTTTCCCTCAATAATTTTATTGGGGTTCCTACAGCTCTAATAACATTCAATACATCATTTTTTATCAAGCATATTTGTAACATGTTGCTATATTCATTTCCAAATATTTTCTACTTGAGCCCTTGGTATAAGCTCCTCTTTCCCCCTCCTTAAAAAAATAAATCCTTTTTAAAAAAATAAATTTTACTGGGGGCTCATACAACTCCCATCACAATCCATACACACATCAATTGTATGCAGACCACATTTGCACACTTGTTGCCATCATCTCTCTCAAATCATCCTTCCTCCACTTAAGTACCAGCTCCCCATATTTCTTCTCCCTCTTCTCCCCCCCATGAACCCTTAATAATTTACAAATTGTTAAGTACTTTTTCAAATTGTACACTGTCTGATGTGTCCCTTCACTTACTTCCTTGTTGTCTGCACCCCTGAGAGGAAGTTATGTAGATCCCTGAAATTGGTTCCCCCTTACTAGTCTACCATCCCTCCATCCTCCCAGTATCACCACTCTGACCACTGGTCCTGAAGAGATCATCTATCCTAAATTCCTCATGTTTCCAGTTCCAGTGTACATCCCCTGGTCTAGCTGGGTTTGTCAGGTAGAATTGGGATCATGATAATGGGTGGGAAAAAACATTTGAGAACTAGAGGAAAGTTGCATATTTCATTGTTACCACACTGTACCTTGACTGGTTCATCTCCTCCCTGCAACCTCTCTGTAAGGGGATGTTGCTTCACCTATTGATGGGCTTTGGGTCCCCAATCTGTACTCCTCCTCATTTACAATGATATAATTTTTAGTTCTTTGATGCCTGATACTGGATCCCTTTGGCACCTCGTGGTCTTCCATGTGGGTTTTGTTGCTTGTGAGCAGGATGACCACTGACTACTCAAGCCCTTAAGACCCCAGATGCTGTATCTTTTTTTTGGGGGGGGGTGTGGGCATCACTGCCTCTGGTGGTCATGGGCGCTACCCAGTGCCACTCCTGAGAGCCGCCACTGGATTTGAACTGCCAAGCCCGCGGGCTGCAGTCCTGCACTCAACCACTTATGCCACCGGGGCTCAGCCCAAAAGATTTTTTTTTTGTTGGGGGTGGGGGGGTATATCTTTTGATAGTCGGGCACCATCAGCTTTCTTCACCACATTTGCTTATGCACACTAAGCACACGTTTTTCATCAGCGATCATATCAGGAAGGTGAGCATGCAATGTTATGATTTTTAGTTCTTGAATCCTGATAACTGATCCCTTTGACACCTCGTGGTCCCACAAGCTGGTGTGCTTCTTCCATGTGGGCTTTGTTGCTTTTGAACTAGATGGCTGCTTGTTTACTTTCAAGTCTTTAAGAGCCCAGATGCTACATCTTTCAATAACCAGGCACCATCAGTTTTCTTCACCACCTTTGCTAATGCACACATTTGTCTTCAGTGATCGTGTCAGGAAGGTGAGCATCATCGAATGACAATGTAATAGAACAAAGTGTTCTTGCACTGAGGAAGTACTTGAGTGGAGGTCCAATGCCCATCTGCTAACTAACCCTAATAGGGTTAGTCCTAATACTAATCCTATAAGTATATGTACGTTGATCTATTCCCCATCGTTATATGTAAATATATCCACCTACGTACATGCCTGTATTTAGACCTCTATAAATGCCCTTTATCCCCCAGTTCTTTCCTCTATTTCCTTTTACTTTTCTCTTGTCCCACTATCATGCTCAGCCTCCATTTGGGTTTCAGTATTTTCTCTCAAGAGTATTACAATACTCTTGATCAAGCTCTATCAGACCTTTCATCCTCACCTTGTCACACCTTTTGAATCACTCGTTGTTCCCTTATCCTGGGCCAGTCAACACCACCTTCTTTCGCCTCCTCCCCATCTCCCATGTGCCCCTGGAACCATCAGTGCCATCGTTTTTTTTTTGCCTCCAGACTGTTCATCCAGCCTATTTTATCTAGATAGACCTGCAGAGATAACAATATGTACCAAAAGAAGACCTAAAATGAGGCAACCGAAGAAAATAAAACAATAACAATAAAACCTCCATTGTCCAACATATAAATGTTAAAAAAATAACAATATAAAAACCTGTAAATAGTTCAAGGTCTGTTCCTTGACCTCCAGGAGTGTCCCCTGAGTTGGATGGGGTGCCACACCTTGGTCCAAAAGTATATCCTTGGCACCCTATCTGGGACTCCATGCTCTGCTGCACACCCTTAGTGTTTTGCCATGGTGTGGTTGGGTCAGACAGGGTATAATCCTGACCCTGTTTCTCCATTGGTGACCCCAAAAGGTCTTGGGTCAATGAGGGAAGCCATGTTTCCTAGGGAGGCCAGTTATATGATCTTCTCTGTATATCGGCTATACTGAGTGGGAATATCATCCTGAAGGCTCGGTGGGCCAGGATGCACTCCATTCTCTCTTCCTCCCCCTTCATCTGTTCTCCTGTGCTCTGGTCAGGCATATCTCACTCCCCAAGCTGCAGCTTCAGCACTGACCTCCAAAGAAAACTCCCCTGGGGGAGAGGTGGCTGCCCCTGTAGTTGGGATTGGGGTTGGATGCTCAGACCCCTCCACTGGTTCCCTGCTCCATGCCGTCATACTACATTCACATCCTGGAGCACCATGGATTCTTCTTCTTTGTGAACACTTGGGTAACCTCACGAGTTTGACAGTAGTGTGTGCCAACACAAGCCTCTCTCTCCCTCCACAGAGACAAAAGTGTGTGGTGTTGTCATGACTGTCTTTTTGATGAGTTGCCTATGATTTGCCTTCTGGCCTGTGGAGTTTCCATCATGGCCCCCTGTGTGGCTGTTTGGCCTGTGACTTTCACACATTCAGCTCTGCCTCCCTGTGGACAGAAGTATCTGTCTTCCTACATAATGGGCCCCATTATGAAAGCTGGCATCCCTTCCATTATGGAAGTTCATTGAGGTCTTCCCTTACAGATCCCAAGGAACAAGGGCCTGAGAGAAAATCGGCTCTCGTGGCTCCTCTCCACCGTGGATTCATCTCTCTGTTTATAAAATTGCAGCATTCTCTTTTAGGCAGAATCCCACCATTTCAGATCCTTCACAGAGAGACCTGGCCTTGTGTTCAATGACTCATGCAGACAAGTAATAAACCCTGTATCTGTGATGGCCCTTGCCTTGCAAGCTTACTTCGTACACAATCCTTTTCTGTAATCATTCCTTAATTATTTCTCTTCTTCTGACAAAAGAGAGCACCCTGGACCTTCATATCCGCTAATGAGTTACTAGGTATGCCTACATTCTAATTATTTATTAGGCTGTTTCCTAGAGGCCGATATCACCTCAACATGGGTTAATAACTTGTTTTGCAACACAAAAAGTTTTAGAATACTCAGGCATCATGAAAAAAATGTCGTCAATAAAGATCAAGAGAATCAGGTGGGTCTTTGCTTCATTACAAAGCCCACGTGTCTCGCCATAAAATCACTAGACTTGTGACCTGGCAAAAAGTTGAACCAACTGTCACTTCCTTCTTGGGTGGCTCGTGGGAAACAAGCGAGCTAAAGTCACCATCTCCGGTGCTAGCTGGGCCATAGTTTCATGTCTCCTGTGCCATGGGGCCAAGGTTGCTCTGGGTACCCGCCCTTTAGCAGAGTGACAGTGACACAGGGTAGGAGCCTCCCAAGTCTGAGTAACTAGACCCAAGGTTGAGCAGGCTGACCAATCTCACTCCAAGGCCTTTGTAAAAAAACAAAAACAAACCAACAAAAAACCCAGAACAATTATCCTAATGAGGTTCTTTCAAAAGTCTTGAAGGAAACAGAAAAAAAGAAAGAACAAACAAAAGACTGGGAGTCCACATCTGCTGTGTGTTTCATAAGATCCACCATCCAGGGAACACAAAGCAAGCCTCCGAGTAAAACAGAGAGACTCCAAACACCCTGATGGGCGGAGAATAGGAGACTCATGAAAAAATATTCAGTCCCACCAGCTGTTAGGGAAATGCAAATTAAAATCATAACGGAATAGTGTTTTCTCCTGGTCTCCAACTGGCAGAACCCTCAGTGGCTGGCATTCTCACGTTCTGGCAAGGGCGTGGGAGCTTGGGTACTGCTGCATACTGATGGAAACCTGCATCTATGAAGCTCTCTGGGAGGGCAATGGGGAGGGGGAGGGAGGAGGGGACGCGTGGAAGTGAGAAAGAATCCTGCACAATGGTCTCCCCCAATCCCACTTCGACACACCTGTCCCAGAGAAAACGTTGGATTTGTACATAGAAATGTCCACATTACTTGCGAGAGAGAACAAAATGAGATTTCTGCTACAAAACAAAAGACCTAACGCCCCTGCCATCAAGCCAACTCGGACCCACAATGTCTCTCTGGAGTAGAATAAAGTGGCTCCACGGGGTTTCTGAGTTTGTGAAGCTTTATGAAAGCTGGCTGCCTCAGCTTTCACCTGTGGAGCAGCTGGTGGCTTTGAACTGGTGACCTTGTGGCTAACAGCCCAACACTTGACTCATGACTACAGTGAATAGTTCAGCAGATCACGGTTTATTCATCCTTAGAAGCAGCCCCGTTAAAAATGGTTATGTGGATCCACCCTCACTGCTCTGTGAAAAATGTTGGATGTAGTGTAACATATGCATTACAGTCCCATTTAGACAGTAAGACAAGACATGTGCGTGCCTGTATGTAGGCTGCTGTTAGAAGCGACTCTTCCTCTGAAGAGAGGGGACATGGTTTCTCAGGGAAGGGAAGGGAAGGGAAGGGAAGAGAAATGGGAGTGGTTCCCTTACATTTTGCTATGCACAGTGATGTATTGCTTGAATGTTCTGTAGCAAGCCACATCCAAGAATAGCTTTGGGAAGACAAAAATGAAAACTGAGCCCAAGAAGAATCTGTGACTTTCCAGACTCACACCATGGGACAGATCACAGAAAGGTCAGTCTGCCTTCTCTGGACTGGTTCATCTCCACTTCCCCTCATCCCTTCAGTATCTTCTTGGGTCTCACGGTGAAGGGGAGACTTCTGTCGCTGAATCCCTTTCCTCGTTTTAAACAATAACTTGAGGGCACAGGGTGTGTGTGTGTAGGGGAGGGGAATGCGGGCTTTCTGGGCATCTACAATGTAGGTGCTTGTCTAGGTGAGCTGTGCATTTTCCTACCCTCTGGCTAAAAGCATTAACCTTGAGCTCTTAGCCTTGAAAAACTGAGTTCCTGTCCTGGCCCCCTTCCTGACATACTGCATATTATTGGGCATACTTATTAAGTTCCTTCTTCTTTGGTTTCTTCATCTGTAGAAGGCTGATAATAATAGTACCTCTTCCACAGGGTTGATTCTGCTACTTCAGGGAGCTACTGCATGCATGCAAAGTGCTCCCAGAACTGTGACAAATGTGGACCAAGTGCTGTACCGCAGTTGGCAATTGGTAACTGCTCCTCTTTGGGGCTTGCTTTGGGGCAAGTCTGTGCTAAGACACACAGAGCCCTGGGCATTACAATCAGTTCTGGTCCTTTCAGGCAGTCTTTGCTGGGTCCTCATTCTCATCCTGGACTCCAGGGAGGTCTGTTGTCTTCCTTCTAGGGGCACTGCTCCTGGAAGCTCCTTCTGGGCTGGCTTCCAAAGCTGCCCAGGACCTTGCTGGGACGACAACCACCTGGGTTGGCTGCTTTTATTCATGACATGTCTCTTTCATGATGCAACCTGGATATGCCTGGGAGATACAGTCCCACATCTGGCCTCTGGCCGGGAGGGAGGGCCTGGTGTCTGAGGATGGACCAGGGTCTCTGCACGAATGCAGTTTCAGTGCCACTGCGGTGCTTGCTTGAGAGCAGCCTGCCCTGAGACTTCACATGTGTCATTTTAGGCTTGCTTAAGTAAGCGGGTGCAGACTGCATATCAGGGAGCAGGTCTGTTCCACAGGATCATGTTACTCCATGCAGCCCATGCTCAACCAAGGATATCTCCACCCTGGGTGGCATGGCCACATTGGGAGGGTGTGTGTGTGTCATTTCTTTTCTTGTGTGCTCCTGTTGAAAGCTACTGTTGGCTTGGGGCAGGGGCAGCCTCAACGGTTTCAGGGCTGCCAACAGTAGACACAATGAAACTGGTATACCAGGCCCACTGCCATTGGTTGGTTCTGACCCATGTGTTGCAGGGTCAAACTGTTCTTCTGCGTTTTCTCAGATCTCTGTGGTAGCACTTTACCGAGACTTTTCTTCTGTGGAACTGTTACCTGGGTTTCCTTTCAGTTAGGACTTGAACAAGATCTTTTGTGCCACCTGGGGAACTAGACACAGCAAATCCCCCTCTGTTCATTACTCATCATCCCTACATCCCCCAATACTAGCTCAGATACAACTATTCCCCATTCTCAGCAATATAACACGACACAATACAGTTTCCAACTTGTGCTAGTCCAGATAGACTAGAGAAACAAATTCACAAGCACACATATGTATATAAGGGAGAGGTTTATATACAAGAGCAAATGAACACTGAGAAAACATCCAACCCAGTCCAGTCCAAGGTCATAAGTCTGATATTAGCCCATATGTCCAATACCAATCTATAAAGTCTTCTTCAGACTCACAAAACACATGCAGTGATGTAAATTGCAAAATGACCACAAGCCAGTGGGCAAAAGTTCATTGGGTCCAGTGGTGGTGGAAGCCTCTCAGCGCTGGCAGGGGTCTCCACGTGGCTTCTCTAGGTCCAGGTTTCTGGCTGCATCAGAGTAAGTTCATGTGGGTTCTCCGCAAGGAGCCAGCCTCATCAGTCTAGTGTCTCCCAGGAAGTGAATCGAGGGCGACAGTGTCTTCTCCTCTAAGAAGGAATTACCACATTTCCCAGAATTCTCAGAAGGCCATGCCCACACAGAGGTGTCATTGGCTGTTTCCAGATTGGCAGACTTGACTCCATCCCTCCACTCTTAATCTTCAAACTGACACCAGATTAGGTGACACTACCGAACTATCTTCCCAGGCTGAGTAAGTAAGGCTGGTGCTTCTGCCTATTCAAAGCTGGTCTTTCAAAAAGAGGTATGTAAGCAAATGTGGTGAAGAGAGCTGATAGTGCTTGGCTACTAAAAGATGTGGTATCTGGGGTCTTAAAGTCTCGAAGATAAACAAGCAGCCATCTAGCGTGGCAGCAACAATGCCCACATGGAAAAAGCACACCAACCTGTGTGATCACAAGGTGTTGATAGGATCAGGTAACAGGCATCAGAAGGTCCCAAACAATCATATTCATGCAAATGAGGGGGCCAGCATGGAGACCCAAAGCTGTCTACAGAAAATTGAACATCTTACAGAAGGGTCACAAGGAAGGGTTGACCCAGCCAGGTTGCAGTATAGCACCAATGGAACATATAGCATTCCTCTAGTTTTTTTTTTTTTTAATGCTTCCTCTCCCTGCGACTATCATGACCCCAATTCTATCTTACAAATCCGGCAAGACCAGATCATGTACAATGGTACATATTAGAGCTCTCAACACATGGAATTCAGCACAGATCAACCACCTCCAGAATGGTAATGTGATAGGATACCCTGAAGATAGGGGGAAGGTGTGGGGAGAAAGGGGGAACCGATCCCAATGATCGATGTATAACCTTTCTCCTTGCCCCTACCCCAGGGTGACAAGTAATAGAAACGTGGGTGAAGGGAGACAGTGGATGGTGTAAGACATGAAAAATGAGGAGCTGATACCAAGGGCTCAAGTAGACACAAAATGGTTCAAAAAGCATGATGGCCACATAAGTACAAATGTGCTTGTGACAATGGATGTATGGATTGTTGTAGGAGCTGTCAGAGCCCCCAATTAGATGATTTATTTTTGAAAAATAACCTGTGCATCACAGTCATGGCAATTAACCACTTCTGTAGCCACTCCTACAGTGATGATTAATTGATCTGTCACCAAAATAATAATAATAATAATAATAATAATTAATAATAATAATAATAAAGCTAGTCTTTCTTCCTTCAGAGCAGGCATAGTGAACCTTTGCTCTGCCAAGGACTATTTGGATATTTATAACATCATTTGTGGGCCATAAAAATTATCAGCCCGAAAAAAAAAGATCAGCTTGCAAAATCAGCCTGGTGTATTTGGTCAAACGCTGCATTAATTCACTCCTGACGTGACGGCTGGAGCAGTTTCTCTATGGCGAGGCTGTGATGTTAGCTGGTTATTAGTGATGTTGTGGGCTAAGTATGCCCCTGGGGCTGGATGTGCCCCACCCCACATTAGAGGCCCCTGAATTAGTCCTAACAGGCGTGCGTGCCCCTGTGCTCCTCACCCAGGTTTCCTGGTTTGCCCTGAAGTGGACACACTGCTGCAGGTAGAGTCTGAGCGTTACATAAAAGCCTCAGCTGGCAAAATCTGTAGTTGAGAATGCTTGCATGAAAATAAGTGTGCCAGGATGGACACGCCTGCTGTGATGAGATGGGAAGACACCGCAGTCTTCTGAAAATCTCCAATGATTCTCCTGCAAGGGGAAAGGCATTTTCCTTCCAGGAATTTCATTAAACTGAAAGCGGGGTTGGGAAAATTGGTTATTTGAAAAGATTCAATGTAGATCTTCAGCTCATACCTGATTCCACAATTTCTACTAAATGAGCTGCGGGTGAAAAATGGGCGGTGGTGGGACTGTGAGAAAATTTTGCTACATATTAAATAGATCGTAGGCAATGAACAACCCATCATTATTGTTGTAACACTGACCCTTCCTAAGTAAAATAGAAGTGGAGGAAGTCATAAAAGAAGAGATGAATACACTTGACCACATAAAAACAATAAAGCCCCTGTAAATCATAATGTACGTCACAGAGATTATAACTAAGACTGCTGGTAAAACAAAGGGGGCAACGTTGAAGTGCTTCCTTAAGAACCGGGTAATAAAGGAACTAATAGTCCTTGTGAGAAATTAAGTGGCATAAAACCCTCACACAGCTCTCTGGGAAATAAAAGCAAGAAGGTATTAGTTTTCCCCATGCCCTCTGCTCCTGGCATGTTTCCTCTGAAACATAAGACCAGGGCTGGGTTTCTAACCCAAAGGGGGCATATTCTTTTTTCTTTTTTTAAAATTTTGGATGTATACATGAAGACCATTTATTTCAAAGAAAGGGTTGAAACAACAGACTGCCACATCTATCTATTCTTTCATGTATTGTTGTTTCATTGAGGACCTCTAACTGGCAGAACACATCTCCTACAAATGAAAATGCCACCTAGGAATATTGCTTGTGACCATTGTAATACCTAGCTAGGAAAGCAGCTACCAGTAAGTAATATTTCAGAATTTCGAATGATAAAATAAAAGAGACCAAATAACATTATCAAACAGAAATCAGACTTTAAAAGTAACCAGATCTTCTGGAACCCATTTACCACTTATGATTTATATTTTCTCCTCTCTATTTTCCTATTTTTGCCAGTTTAAATAATATATTAAGTATACTCCTAATTAAGGTATGTGAAAATATTCACCCCACAATAATTGCTTTTCCTGATAGATGAAACAAAAAAATTAAAACTAAATTTATAGCACACAGACCTGGAATTATGTATGCTTTAAAAATTATTTTACTGGGGACTCATACAAGTCTTAGCACAATCCATACACACATCCATTGTGTCAAGCAAACGTGTACATTTGTTACCCTCATAATTCTCAAAACATTTTCTTCCTACTTGAGCTCTTGGTATAAGCTCCTCATTTTTCCCCTCCCTCCCCACCACCCTTTCCTTATCACCCCTTGATAATTTATAAAGTATTATTGTCATGTCAGACAGTGTCCGATGTCTCCCTTCACCTACTTTTCTGCTGTCTGTCCCTCAGAGAGGGGGTTATATGTAGATCCTTGGGATCGGTTCCCCTTTTTATTCCACCTCTCCCTTACCTTCCTGGTATGTCTACTCTCATTATTAGTCCTGTGGGGTTTATCTGTTATGGATACCCTGTGTTTCTAGCTCTTATCTGTACCAGTATTATATATCTTCTGGTCTAGTTGGATTTGTAAGGTAGAATTGGGATCATGTTATTGGGGGGTAGGAAGCATTAAAGAAAGAAAGTGTGGCGGTCATGTGCTTATGTTAATTTCATGATTGAGATGTAGGGGTGGAGTTGAGCCTGTTAATCTGGAGATCGCCACTGAGTAGCCAATGAGGCCTCCATGTGGGTATGCCTTTCTCCTGAGACTTCTGGGAAATCTCACAATATTTCCCTGATGGAGATGAGAAGCCATCTTCCCAGCTGTTGGGAGTTAGTCTCAGAGATGACCAATTACAGACAAGACAAGATGGCAGCGTCTGAAGAGCTGAAGGAGCCGGAGGAGAAGCCACACGGCCTTACCCTGATGGAACCAGACCTCTGAAGCTGGCGAACCCACGTGGAGACCCCTGTCAGCACTGAGTTGCCGCTACCACCACTGGATGCTGCTGATGGACCCTGAGCCCTGGAAGCGAGGAGCCATGGGGAGACCCCTGCCAGAGTCGGGACTCTGCACCCACTGACCTGTGAATTCGTGAGTCAGAATGGGACATTATAGACTGGTACCAGGCATATGGACTAATATCAGACTTATGACTTTGAACTGGACTGGGTTGGGATGTTTTCCTAATGTCCTATTCCTCTAGTATACAAACCTTTTCCTTATATCTATATGTGCGTCTATGGATTTGTCTTTCTAGTTTACCCAGGCTAACACAGAAAGGAAAATTATATGTTTCATTGTTGCTATACTGCACCCTGACTGGCTCATGTCCTCCCTGGGACCCTTCTGTAAGGGGATGTCCAGCTGTCTACAGATGGGTTTTAGGTCTCCACTCTGCACTTCTCCTCATTCATGGTGACACATTCTTAAGCCACTACTAGCTGCGGTCCACGAGGCTTTGAAACGGTCATTTAGGCCAGTCACATTCTTGTGACACTGAGCTGAGAAACAAGTAAATGATGATCTAGCACTGGCAATGTCAAAGGAGGCTCTCAGTTTCAGCTGGAACCAGATCAGGCCTAGTCCATGAGTAGGTGGGGGGCAGGGTTGGCAGGCCCAGTGGGCAGTGAAGGCCCTCAAGCACAGAAGACCCTGAGGGAGCCAGGGAGCCAGAGCGCCTGCCTTTGGATCCTCCCTCGTCCGTGAGGGTTCACTGGCCCTGGAGGGGCCCTAGGTTTTGCCACTGTATTTGAGGAGATTCTTGTCATCATGGACATGCATCTTGTGCTAGCTCAAATGGGTTTCATTTTCTGGAAACCCGAAGAGCCATACTGGAAGGGATCATTTCTGATTATTCACAGTGACTTAGGGGTCATTGTAAGGAATCCTAGTGCTGCAGTGGAATAAGCATTAGATTGCTCAAAGCAGTTCGAGTCCATCAGCCGCAGCATGGAAGAAAGACATGGGTGTTTGCCCCTGTCAAGATTTACCATCTCTGACCTCCCCATACAGGGTTGATACGAGATGGCCTCACCTTAATGGCCATTGGGTTTTGGTTTGGGTTGGAGTTCATTTTGGAGAGCCAGCAATAGAATACACATATTATGTAGGAGGTAGAAACCTAAGGAGTCCTTGTGGTATACCTGGTAAACATTTGACTGCTAACTCAAGGGTTCAAGGTTCAAATCTACTTGGAGTGTCTTGGAAGACAGGATCGAAGAGCTTTTCCTTAAGATTTTCGTGCCTAGGAAGCTCTTGGAGGAAGTTCTAGTTTGTGACGTAGGGTCTCCACGGGCCCAGAATGGACCCGATAGCTACCAACGACAAGTGGAAACCGTTCATTTGTCTGGAGTGAAGGGGATGGTACATAGAAGTGGGGCTGGTTCCCCTGAAGAGCAAGGGAGACAGAAGTCTACATTGGCGAATGAACACTGTCTTGGTGAATGAACACTGTCTAGGGAACAGAGAGTGGACCAAGGCCTAGAATTGCTGTGGATGTCTGCTCTTGGGGCTAAGGGCACCTGATGAGGTCTCAAGGTGACTGGGAGAACACCAAAAACTTCTCAAAGCTCGCTACTTCCCTTTGTGCGCAGAGATGCCCATTTTCAGGCTTTCAGTAACCAACAGAAAGCGTTCCCCCCAAGCATTTTAGTATCTTGGAGGGGTTGCCCCTGATTTGAAACAGTTGTAGAGTTTCTGTTTAATATAGAGCACTTGCCAAGGTAAATCAATGAACTGTCTCGTGCTTATTGAGCTTGATTGGCATGTGATGGGCCCTAAGCTGAGTCAGACCCTAGACAATGGCTCACTAAGTAAGGTAAGACTGGTCTGTCAGGACTCGTGGGAGACAGTCCTCCATCTTTTCCTGGTGACATTCTGACAAAATCCTTGCCTCCTTCTCTATACATGACAATTATTAGTGTTCCCTTTTGACAGTTAATGTACTCTATGACCCTCCAGCTTGCATCAAATCATTCCTGTATTTGGTCTCCAATTAAAACTCTCCACTGATTCTATAAAGTCATCAGTCATGTTGGTTGTGGGCTGTCAGCGATAACTGGGCGTCTCTGCATGTTCTGCAATTTCAATGACACCAAATTGCTATTGAAGGGACCCTAAGAAGGTTTTTGGCCTTCTCATGTCTGCACGCTTTGAGTCATCTCAGCACCATGCCTGTCTCTCTGGCTTTTAGTGCATCTTCACTTAATTACCTTTCTGACACAGTGTTCTTTTGCATAATACAACTTAAAAAATATTCTCCTTTTTGGTGAAAGCCCTTAAGGTTGAATTCTGTTTAGTGCTTCCCTCTATATGACATCCCATAATACAGCTGGTTCTCTTCTAACATATGTTCCTTTAATAGAAACTACTGCACATGTCATTGGTTGGTGGGGGAATGATGTCAGTGTATAATGCAGTCTCATTTGTTCAAACAAGATTCTTTTCATAGTAAGTTAGTTAGCATTTTGCACCATCAAATGACAGCAGCTAACTATGAATGAGCCAGCACAGCAGCTTGCCAGCTCTTTCTCCCACAGAAGTTCTGGATGGGTTCAAACTGTTAACCTCGTCACTAGCATTCAAGGACTTAGCCATCACACCAGTAGAGATTCTTGTGTGCCTGTTGTTGCTGTTGTTAGGGGACTTTGAGCCTGTTCTGACTCGTAGCAGCCCTATGTGCAACAGAAGGAAATACCACCCTGTCGCCCGCCATCCTCACATTGTTCTAGCCATTGTGTTGGTCCATCTTGCCTTCTTCATCATCGCTGCCCTTCTACTTTGCCAAGCATGGTGTCCTTTCACAGGGACCGGCCCCTCCTGACACGTGATGTGTCAATGAGAAGTGACATGAAGTCTCTGACTGCACTGAGCTCTCATGACAACATATGTACAAATGTGCTTGACACACAGGATGGAAGAGCTGTATGAGTTGCCGATAAAATGATTTTTTTTAAAAAGCAGAGTAAAGGAAATGATGATTCAACTCAAGAAGCTAGAAAAATAAGAAATCTACATGAAGACGGGGTGGTATTGCAGTTTGAATTCTGAGTACCATGTTTGCAGAAGACTATGGATGACAGTTGAAGCTCCAAATCTATTTGCAAGGACCTCACATGGGTTCAGTCTCCCATAAATCCCCTCTGACCACTGACCACAGGTATGACTAGTGCTGTTGGCAGTCAGAAAGTATTATTAAAAGTGGAATAATGCAGACGTGGTCCTGGTAAGAGCCAACACTTTACCATTTGTTCTCCCTTTTGATTCATTTTAAATTTGTTTAGGTTTAATTTTTTCCACTTTTATTGAAAACTATGAATCATTTTTATTTAAGATTTAGACCTAGCTTTGTCAGTATTAAATTTCTGATATCTGACTAGATCTCTGCTTTCTTTAAAAAAGAAAAAAGTGAATCCCACATGGAAGAAGCACACCAGCCTGTGGGACCACAAGCTGCCAAAGTTAAGCCAAAGTTATCAGGCTTCAAGAACTGAAAATCATAACATTGCATGCTTACCTTCCTGATATGATTGCTGATGACAAATGTGTGTATAAACAAAGATGGTGAAGAAAGATGATGGTGCCTGGCTATCAAAAGATATAATGTCTGGGGTCTTAAAGGCTTGAAAGTAAACAGGTATCCATCTAACTCAGAAGCAACAAAGCCCACATAGAAGAAGCACACTAGCCTGTGTGACCACGAGGCGTCCAAGGGATCCTTTATCAGGCATCAAAGAACTAAAAATTATATCATTATAAATGACAGGGAGTACAGATTGGGGACCCAAAGTCCATTAATAGGTGAAGCGACATTCCCTTACAGAGGGGTTGCAAGGAGGAGATGAGCCAGTCAAGGTAGAATGCAGTACCAATGAAATATGCAACTTTCCTTTAGTTCTCAAATGCTTCCTCCCACCCACTATCATGATCCCATTCTACCAGACAAATCCAGCTAAACCAGGGGATGCACACTGGAGTCAGAAACACGGGGAATTTAGGATAGATGATCCCTTCAGGACCAGTGGAGGGAGTGGTGATACCGGGAGGGTGGAGGGATGATGGAATAGAAAGGGGGAACCCATTTCAGGGATCTACATATAACCTCTTCTCTGGGGTTCAGAAAACAGGGAAGTGAGTGAAGGGACACTTTAGACAGTGTACGATATGAAAAAGTACTAACAATTTGTAAATTATTAAGGGTTCATGGGGGGGGGAGGAAGCGGTAATATGGGGAGCTGGTACTGGGGGTGCCTAAGTGGAGGAAGGGTGTTTTGAGAGAGATGATGGCAACAAGTGTGTAAGTGTGGTTTGCATACAATTGATGTATGTATGGATCGTGATGGGAGTTGCATGAGCCCCCAATAAAATGATTTATGTAAAAAAAAAAAAGAGGAAAGAGGAGCTTATACCAAGGGCTCAAGTAGAAAGTATTTGGAAATGAAGATGGCAACATGTGTACAAATAGGCTTGATACAAATGATGTATGGAATATTATAAGAGCTGCAAGAGTCCCCAATAAAATCATTGAAAGAAAAAAGTGCTTTTTGTGCTGGTCGTTCCCATTGTAGTGCCATTTGTTCAACAGTCTCCACCTGTCCTCATTATCTCTTCTAGCACAGTATTCTCTTTGTTTTTTTTGGGGGGGGAAGAACCTCAAGTCCTTGACATTTTATATCATGTATTCCTATGTATTGGGCATCTAATATTGATCTTGCTTGTGCTTTTTTTTTTTTTTTGACATCACTGCCCTCTGGTGATGGGAGTAGGAGGCCCAGCCTTTTCTCCTGTGGAGCTGCTGCTGGAATTGAACCTCCATCTCAGTGGGCCGCGGTTTGTGCTTCTTAAAGGTTGCCAAAGTTGTAAGAAATCTTCCTCAATCTCATTTTCATACAAACCCATTATACTTTAGTATGCAATTTTATAACTATCTCATAGTAGCAGGAGTTGCAGCTACAACTAGCTTTTAAATTTTCTCTTTGTTGTCTCCCTCTTTCTTTCCTGTCTCCCTCTCCCAGGAGTACAACCCAGTCGTTGACCAGACTCTTGTCTTAAGCAGTATATAAAAATCTGCCAGGCATCACAGTGAACACAGTTCTTTCCACCTTTTAAAAATAAATCATTTTACTGGGGACTTTTACAGCTCTTATACCAATCCATACATCAATTGTATAAAGTGCATTTGTACATATGTTGCCACCATCATTTCCAAACATTTTATTCTATTTGAGCCCTTTGTACTGGCTCTTTTTCTAGATAATTGCATTGAGGACTCATACAACTCATCACGATCTTTCCATTCATTGATTGTCAAGCACATTTGTACGTTTATTGCCATCATCATTCTCAAAACATTTGCTTTCTACTTGAGCCCTTGGTATCAGCTCCTCATTTCCCCATTCCTTCCCCACCCTCACCATGAACCCTCAATAATCTATAAATTATTACTATTCTGCCATATCTCACACTGTCTGACAGCCCCTTTACCCACTTTTTTTGCTGAATACAGTTTTTTATCTGCCCACTTTTATTTGAATTAAGAAACAAGTAGGTGATTCAGTAGCCTCAGGAACAAAATATCAGGGGAGTCTGGGGCCAAAGCTGTGCCTTTCTTGCTCTGAACTACTTCAGTTGATATGGCTCACCTGGGGTGAGGTCCCTGCTGGAGGAGTGGGCACAGGATCCTGACCTAGCCAATGAGAGAGTGCCATTTCCGAGATTGGGTCAGAGGCGGGCACGTGACCTGAGCCACACCAGACCTTCCTCTCTCCAGACACTTTTGCCAACAACGTTGGGAAAGACAGTCCCTCTTTCACAGAGATCGTGACTTCTGCAGACTGTGTGAACTTGGGCCCTCCCCATGGAGAGAGGGTCACAGAACTTAGTCGGCAGAGGTGAGAGAGAGCCAGGGCGGGGAAAGAAGTGGGATTCTCTTTGAAACCAGTCACATTGCTGGGATTTCCAGGTTGCAAGAGATAGTACTTTTCCTTTCTTGTTAAAACCAGTTTGATTTGCAGCCAATAGGATCCCGGCCAATACTAACTTGAGTCCGAGTGGATCGGCTGCTTCTTTGGATAGCTGTAATGTTTGCAAATCAAACTAACTATCTGAATGCATCATTTTAAATAAATATGCAGTGAACTTCTTCTTCTTTTTTTTTTTTGGTGGGCATCACTGCCTCTGGTGGTTGTGGGCACTACTCAGTGCTGCTCCTGAGAGCTGCCACTGGATTTGAACCGCCAAGCCCACGGGCCGCAATCCAGCACTCAACCACTTACACCACTGGGGCTCAGCCCGCGGTGAACTTCTTAATGAAGCAAATATCTCCCTGGCAACCCTTTTCCTTGCACATCTAGAGTGTGTTCTAATATGGAGAGTGCGTTTTAATGATTGCGTTAGCTGCTTCCCTCTGAACCGTCTCTTTGCTTTGAGTAGGTGGAGTGACCAAAGAAATGCAACAGAGTGCTGGTCTCAGGAGGCTGAGCTGCTCCCCTGGAGAAAGAGGAGTCAGTGGGCTGCTGCGAATGCCGACAGGCTTCGAAACGTCACTCTGTTCTGCCCGAGAGGGTTGGTGTGAGTCAGAATCGACTGGATTGGGATGGCTGCTCAGCCTCCCGGCAATGTGCTGGCTCTGCTCCTTCAAGTCCTTGTTTTCAACCACCAGAAAGTGACGTCCTGGTTGGTAAAGTCGCTGAAAACAACCAGAAACAACCCCGATGTTCACTCACAATGACCCCACAGGACGGGGCAGAACGGCCCCTGGGAGTTTCCAAGACTGTAACCAGTTACAGAACTAGAAAGCCCTGCCTTTCTCCTGAGGAGTGGCTGGTGGTTTCGAACTGTCGACCTTAGAGATTGCAACCCTACATGTATCCAGCGGATCTGGGGAAAATAAGGGAAGCTCTCTCAGAGCTGACTTTTCACCGCAGCCATTGGGGGGCAAACATCTCAAAGATCATGCAGATGGTGCAGGAGCCGGGAACATTTCCATCTGTCAAGTTGCCACAAGGGCAACTAACTCAACAAAACTGGCGAGCCTTTCTTTGTGTGCCTTCTGGTGCTTAAGCATCAGCACGTCTTTACTCCTAGTCCCAGGAAACCTTGCTGGAGCCTGTGGCTGCTTGGACTCTTGTGTTTTGGGGAGCATTGGTCAACTCACTTGGTTGGCATCCTGTCATGTACACTCTGCAACTCCTTCCTCTAAAGCACTTAAGATGGTAGTGGAAACTCATGGGGAACACTGGATCTTGCTCTGGCTGCTGCAAGCCACAGCACACCTTTCAGCAAACCAGAATGAGATGCCCCTGCCCATGGGCATGCGCAACTTCGAACCTGCACCTCTTGAATGGACAGCCAAGGGCAGGTTGGTTCCTGGCCCCCTCCCTTTGCTCCCCCCTCAAAGGTTCATGTAATTGTGTCACAAAGACCCTTTTAATCTTCTTGCGCTATGTGGACAGCCCCCGAGGCAGAACCTAGATTGAGACTTTTATTGCACACATAAAGTAAGATAAAGGTCAGAGATGCAAGGGAGACCAGGACCCTCTTAGTGAGATTTCAAACACAAGAGGAAGTGTCAAGGTCAGGAGTCCATATATGGTATTTACAAGTTTTACAGTTTGATGTAAAGGATTTAGATCCCAGGCTGGCTATTTCCTAGGTAAGTCTCAGGCTTTTCATTTTTTTTCAGATGTGTACTGAGAAGAATCTAATCTTCCATGAAACCTCAGATTCCAAAGGGCAGTGACTGTTCAGGGGTTGATTTCTGGGTGAAGCACCTCCTGTTCGGTCCTCGCTCATCTGTTGGTGGAGGCTTGCATGTTGCTTGTAATGCCGAATGGATTTCAGCAGAGCTTTCAGGCTAAGATGGACTAGGAAGAAAAGCCTGGCACCCTGCTTCCAAAAAGCAGCCAGTGAAGGCCCTCTGGATCACTAGGGTCCCATTAGGGGCCATTGCTCTTAGGAGACCAGGCATCATTTCACATGGTGGTATAAGGGGTCGCCCTGCCTTGAGGTGAACTCAATGACATCTAACAACAGGATTCCATGAACTCTAAGACCCTTCCTGTCCATGGGAGTTTTTCAAATGTGCCAATGGCTAAAGGTAATGGCATTAAAGATGTTAAGAATGCAAGAAGTCCAGGTGGCATAGTGATTAAGTCACCCTATTACTGACCAGCCGAGCCAGAGTAATGGGAGGTGGACAAAAGACATTTAGACACTTGACAGAAGCAGTTCTACTCTACTCTTTGGGTCACTACAAGTCTGAGTAGATTCAATGGCAGTGAGATTTGGATGAAGAATGTGAAAATGTGTCTTAGAATATAGGACATATGGCAATACCCACCTTGTAGGTAAATGCTTCTTCCTGGTGGAAGTTACAGGAGAGATGCCAACCTCCTAGCAAGGCCAGTAAGATTTTAATACACCGTGGCAGCTGCAACTGCTGATTTGTCACCATCACAGTCGCTATCATTGTTATTCGGTGGTGAAAACAATAACCAGAGTATCACAGTAACCAAAGGATACTCTTGATTCAGGTCAACAATAATCTAGCAAGATGACTAAGAATTTGCTTTTCCTCCAACACAGGAGAAGATATTAGATGCCAACATGTATAAAGTCCAAAAGTAAACCTCAAAGGAAGATTCAAGTACAGGAAACACACAAAACGGACTGTGGCAGTTACAGAATCTGTTGTCATCTTGAGACTTAAGAGTGAAGGGGTGGCGTTTAGTCTGTCAGTAGGGTCACAGCCTGATGACCTCCTCTGGAGGTAGTAAGGAGGCAAGTCACAAACTCACTAGGTGGGAGACACTGCAGCTGACCAGACACAGGGAGGTAGACCAGTGCCCTGAGCTGGAGGAGCCATGTGGAGACCCCTGCCAGTGCTGAGATGCTCACAATGCAACTGGATCTACAAGACTTCCCCGCCCACTGGTCTGTGGTCTTCCTGCATTTAGCATGTGTTTCCTGAGTCTGAAGAGTATGTTATAGATTGGTATTAGACATAGGGGCCAATACTGGACTTACGGACTTGACCAGAACGAGGATGTTTTCTCAATACTCAATTGCTCTTCTATATAAAACTCTTTGTTATACACAAATGAGTGCTTATAAATTTTGTTTCTCGAGTCTAGTGAGACCAACACAGGGGAAAAGAGTTCCACTTATTGACTGATGAAGACTTGGGCCTGAGGATGATTTTCCCAAACGTATAAGAGAAGACGTTTTTCTAAAAGGGCATAGTTCAAAGGATGGGTTGGAGGCTTCCAGTTTTGAGAAGGATCAAAAAACAACTTCTAGAGTGTTCTGCTAGTTTTTCTTTTTTCCTTTGCTTGTCACTAATCTGGATAACCCTCCCTATGATTTATGAATAGATTCCTGAGTGGTTCACTCGTGAACTAGTGAAAACCATCGGCACAGCAGCCTGTCACCCTCATCTTCAAGGAGGCCCGAGGGGAGAGAGCTGTAGAGGGATGAAGAATTGCCCAGAGGCATCAGCCAAAGGCTTTGGTTTGCTTCTAAGATAACTGGTCCTTGGCCTGGTCTGGGCATGGGCCCTCCTTATTTCAACGGACAGCCAGCAGGTGCTCCTTGTTGTCAATGGCGATGGCACCATTGGCAGAACATGGATGTAGAGAAATGAATGCCAGCCTTCTGAGAGGAAAAAGGAGTGGCCCAGGGTATGCTGCTGCCTCCAAAATAGTCTACCACTTTCCACAGCATGAGGTCAACAGCAATCTTAAGAGGTGCGACAAATGGATCTTGGGGATATGTGAATGTATTCAAAGCACAGTCCATGCGCAAAGGAAGCCTAGTGTCCTGGTGTATGGGACTGACTCTCCTATGGAAACAAAGGCTGATTGCAGGGAGACTCCTCACATTTTTGATTTCAGCTTGGTCTTCTCCATTGCCACTGATATTAAGAGTGTCTGAAGCCCAAATCCCAGCTGCCCCTGAGTAGCTTCTGATGGGTGATGACCCCACCTGTGTCAGAGGAACCTGCGCTCTGCAGGGATTTCCAGGGCTTTCATCCTGTAGAGGCTGGTCGTCTGGCCTTTATTCTGAGGTGGACCTTGGCCAGCTGAGCATGTGTGCTGAGTGTGTGCCGAGAGACAAGAAAGGGGTCAGTAGCAAGCATGCCTCTCCCTAGTTTGGGTTGATTTCTTCTAGGAAGAGGCAGTTATCACATGGGAGCTCAGACAGATGTACACCTTAGGCCCTCTGTGGCCACTGCTGAATCAACAACAACCTTCAGGATTTTTTGAAGGTGAAACTTCAGGGGCCATCTCAGGATCCCAATGTCATTGAAAGACCAGTGTCAACTTGAACATGAACTGCGTGGTCAGGTGAACTGTAGCTCGGAACATAGCTCTTCTATCCTCTCTGTGGGCTCCAGGGCTCATGCATTTCACAGGATCCCCTCCTTTGTCCCTGGGGTACTGAGGCAGGATATAGGGGGCTTTCAGGGTGGAGTTGAGTTGCCATCTCCCCCAGGACATCTCCCGAGTTTGGACTGAGGCTGCTTTGTCTGCAAACCCCACTGAAGTGGGAAAACACACTCCGTCTTATAGATCCATTTGTCGGAACAAGCTTTCTGCCTGGGAGTCTGGAAACATGGACTGTGTGTACAGGCTCTACCTTCCAGAAAACCAAACCATACTCAAAGCCATCCAGTGCATCCTAACTTGTAATGACCCTTCCTATTCACCTGGCCTCCTGAGACACAGCAAGGGAGGGCATTGGGTCAAGACCACCAGGTGCTTGTCAAGTACTGGCATGCATGTCTCTGAGACCGCCCTCACCAGGACCTGAGTCAGTAACAGACAGTAAAACCTGATAAAGTATTGACTTTATCAATATCATTAAACTAGTTGTTTTATTCTCCCCGGGGCAACTGAAGGCAGACTCTCAGTATCATGGGGACCTCTGCTTGCTGTTGTAAAGAAACACAACAGAGACTGCTGCGCCCTAGGTTTCTGTTAGCATCGTGTAAGTCTTCCAGTGGACCTCCTCTCGGGGCAGATCCCATGCAGCCCACAACACCCAGCCTCTGGCTCTCTGGACCAGCGCACAACTTAAGCAGCAGGAAGGAGGCCTCCAATGTCTTTAATCTCAAGAAGGTGGCAGGATGCATTCATCAACACAGGTCATATCACCAAAAATAATGCGGCACTTATACCATTTTGTGTGTGTGACACGAACTCATTGTACACCAAGTGGACAATTAGATATCTTAATAGAGGTGATTACTGCTTTCTAGGGATAGCCATATGCTAACTTGCAGTGTTCAATATTCCCTCCATCCCTCAAGAGTCAAGCTGCATATTAATTTGGGGGAGAGTTGAATTTAAAAAAGGTTTTTCATCTTTATTACCCCCTTCCCACTGAGATGAAAATAAGTCCTTGAAGCTGGCTTACCAGTAATATTTGGGACCCCCAGGATCCCGGTAGCCTGCATCTCCTTTCCACCTGTCGGGGGCCCACTGTGCTGTTCTCTCTGAGTGGACCACCCCTTAGTGGTGGTCTGCTTTCCTTGCACTGCTTGTGGAACTGAAGCACTTTCCTCATCCGTTTGGATCCCTTTAACCCCTTCAAGAAGTGGCTAAGGTGTGAGTATTATCATATGAAAAAAATGCATATACTAATATCCCTTCTCCTCACCCCCCCCCCACACACTTTTAGGGGGGTTCGGAACCCAAGTCAAGGAAGAAGTTTGTTACCTTGTTTCAGGATTCCCACTGACACCAGATGAGGCCACAGGTCCCCTTTCAGAATCAGGGGTTTAGATACAGAAAGCAAAGTGCCCAAACCATTCCCCTGCATCCTGCCCCCGTCACTGTCATCAAGACCCTTCTGATTGCTGGCCACCCAACCTCAGGGTTCTGAGACTGGGACTCTTCACAGGCACAGAAATAAGTAAATAAGACACACATGCTTTTCACAAGAAGCCAATGACATGGAAATGGTTATTCACATCTATGTGGATGCAGAAGAATGAACGGGCTCTCAGGTACACGCACACCATAGCAGGGTCTAAGGTGGAGTGACTTCTGGTGGTCATTTTGAAATCGCGACAAGCTTTTTTTACAGCTGTACAAGGCCAGCCACGCGTGATGAGACGTGACCATGTGATGGATTACCCATTGGGGACCCAAACCCCCTGCCTTAAAGTCTATTCCAATGCCGAGGGACCCCAAAAGGGCAAGGGGAATGGCTCCCTGGGGTTTTCGAAGTTGCCAATCTTCCCAGAAGCCAAAAACCTCATCTTTCTCTCTTGAAGCAGTTGGTGAGTTTGAAGCTCGGGCCAATGCTTAACACATGGCACCACCAGAGCTGCTAATTCTAGTGACCTGCCTTCCATGTTCATCACTGATGGGGAGGCTATGATTTCAGGAGAAGTTAGTGAAAGAAAGATGCATCTTTCCCTCTTTCTGAGATCCTGGACTTTGGGTTATGGACCTCCAGGTTACAAGGTTCAAGCTTCTCACTGGAGGCCCTGGGCCCCCTACATGACTCTGCTGGGCCCCAGATGCCCCAGGGGGCTCTTGTCTCCCTTATTGGCATAATCTGAGATGGGCGACTTGGCATACTTTGTGGGGGAAGGCCACACGGGGGTGCTCCTTGGGGGAGCATCTGTTCTGCCCTCACTGCTGGGGAAGGGAGGTGAAGTCAGCAGAGAACAGGTAACGTCTGCCTTTCCCAGCACAAAGGTGAGGTCTCCCAGGCTCCCGTGGATGCAGGTGAGTCTCTGCTGTGTCTTTAAGTTTGGGGAGAAAGAAGTCTTTCCCTCTCTCTCAGAAGGAGACAGGATACCTCTTGTGGCAGAGGCATCACCTCCTGTCAACTTGAGTGAAGGGGTGGAGGCTAGCCTGTCTATTGGGTCATAGACAATGAGGCCTCTGTGTGGGCATGACTTTCTCCTGAGGATTCTGGGAACTCCTGTCTTCCTTCCTGGAGGCAGGATACACACTCTCCCTGTGAGACACTCCTGTTGACAAGTCTCCTGCAGACACACTGATGGAGACAGAGCCCCGGAACTGGAGGAGCCAGGTGCAGGACCCCACCAATGCTGAGATGCTTCCACTGCTACTGGATCTACAAGTCTTTCCACCCACTGGCCTGCCATCTTCCTGCATTCAGCATCATCCCATAGCTATGTGAATCTAAGGAGGGATTTGTGGACTAGCATTGTAGTTATGGACTAATATCAGACTTACGAACTTGAGCTGAACTTGGCTGGGAGGTTCCCTATATAATTGCTCTTTGATATAAAGTTCTCTCCTACACATATATGAGAGCCAACAAATTTGTTTCTCCAGTCTATCTGGACTAACACACCTCTTGTTGTTGTTGTTGTTTTTTTAATTGAGTTCGTCTCTTGCCATCCTTCCTTGCCTCCCCTTTCTGCAGATGCTCTTCTTGTCAGAGACCCTCTGCTCAGCATCAGCCTGTCCCTGATGGCTCATGGTCCTCGGCTCTGTAAGCTGCACCCCTGTGCCAGCAAGGGGAGGTGCAAGCGTGTTCCTCAGCCCTTGAAAATGTGGGTGAGACTGGTTGAGCTCTTGTGGGGAGACCCCGGAGAACAGAACGCTTTCTCATTGGGATGTGGGAACTCAGGCTCGAGTGAGGTGAAACAGGTTCTAGGCAAGAGAAAGGGCTTGCCCTGTTGGGCAGTGGGGCCATTAAACTGCCCAGTGAAGGCCCTCTCTGAGCAGAGCTGCTCCCTTGGCAAGGCCTCCCAGGAAACTAGGCCTCGTGTCCCAGTGGCAGTCACAGGGTGACCTCATTTTCACCAGGGAAGATGGGCTGGGAAGGAGGCACTTAGACTATCCACTCACCGATTTTACTTCGTGCTTCATTGATGTTTTCTCCCAGGGCCTTTGCTTCGGAAAATCTGATAGGGCGGAAACAGAACAACCACAAAAAGAGAAAGTTTAACTTTCCTGCTCATCTTAAACCGGGCTTTAAAAAGAATAGCAATGAAATTTGTGTTAATTACTGGGATGGCGGATGTTTCAGTTTGATCCTGGCATGGACTTTTTAGTCTCATGGTCCCTAGTTTGTGACTGGTGGTTCTGACTGTTTTATGATATTAGAGTGCCAGGATCAAGGCTCTGTACTGTAGCCTAGTGATCACAGCACCAAGATTAAATAGTTATAGCCAGAGAGTGCACACATAGCAAACTCTTTTTTCTGATTAAAAAATTATATATCTGGGGCTGAGCCCCGGTGGCGTAGTGGTTGTACGCGGGACTGCGGCCCGCTGGGATGGAGGTTCAATTCCAGCAGTGGGGCTAGGCCTCCTACTCCCAACACCGGAGAGCAGTGATGCCCCTCCTCCCCCCCCCCAAATTATATATCTGGAGTTGGCAAACGATGACCTTTGGGCCATGGTCAGGCAGCTGCCTGTTTCTGCAATAAGATTTTTTGGGAACATAGCTGGACTCCTGTGTTTATGCAGTCATTGTCCTTGGTCTGCTTTCATTTCACACAAACAGGGCTGAGGAGTTGCATCAGAGACTGTGTGGTCCACCAAGCCCCCAATATCTCCTCTCTGTACAGTTGCAGATGCCTGCCATGTACAATAATCGCATTAAATGACAGGCTGAAAATACAAAAAGAAGGAATGAACTCTAATCCAGAAATTGGCTTTGATAGGTAGATAGATGATAGATAGATAAGAGAGATAGATAGTCAGGCAGAGAGATAATCCCAGCTCTCTATGCCCAGTCACTTTATAGTGCTAAGATCACAGCATTACTCAGACCTGGTGTCCTGGTTCTATTTCACGCAGCATATGTCACATAAGCCATTCCCTCTGCCATTAGAGGCCTTTATTCTCCGTTGTTTTGATAGCTGCCTAACAGAGACCCATGATCAGCGTGACCTTCTGCTGGAGAAGCCTCTGAAGACACAGTCTACATGAGGGGTGTCTTTAGACGATTGGTGGGAAGTTCCCTCTACCTTTCATTCCCATCTCCCCCATATTTTTTTTTTTTTGTATGAGGAGGACATGGGTCCATTCCCGGCACATTGTGGGCCTGAAAGAAATGTGGAGCTTCTTTCCCATCCCTTCTTTTCTGCCATGGAATTAACTAGGCCATGGGAAGTCCATGATCTAAAAAGTACATACTATATGGTTATAGTCTCTAATGATAGATCATGCAGGTTGTTCTGTGAGGGGCCCTATCACTGGGTGGGTGGGTGGGAAGCAGTCAGGCAAACATCGTGGACAAGGTGGGACTTGACCCTGTGTTTTAAGGAACTTTTATGGAAAGTGTCAAATATACGAATATACAAAACAGCACCAGGGAATGGTCCAACATCTACCCACCATGGTATTTCAGTAATTGCCAACACTCAGAAAACTTCATTTCAGCTATATTTCCTCTTCATTTCTTCTCTCCCTTCCTGTTCTGGGTTGCATTATGTCCCCTCCCAAATGCCTCAATATGGGTTGCAAATCCTAAACCTGTGGTTATCATCCCACTTGAGAATGGGTTATATGGTGTAGTGGGTATGTGTTGGGCTGCGAACCACAAGGTTGGCAGTTCGAAGCCAGCAGTTGTGTCTTGGGAGAAAGATGAGACTTTCTGGTCTTGCAAAGATTTACCATCCCGTGTATAACCTTCTCTCTGGGGCGTGGACAACAGGGAAGTGCGTGCAGGGACACCCTGGACAGTGTGAAATGCAAGTACAATATGAAAAAGTAACAACAGTTTGTAAATTACTAAGGGTTCCTGGGGGAGGAGGAGGGAAGAAGGAGGGGAAATATGGGGAGCTGGAAGTGGGGGGCCTAAGTGGAGGGAGGATGTTTTGAGCGTGATGAGGGCAACAAGGGTGCAAATGTGGCCTGCGTACAATTGATGTATGTATTGATCATGATGGGAGTTGTATGAGTCCCCAATAAAATGATTTATAAGGAAAAAAGGAGGAGGAAAGAGGAGCTTATACCAAGGGCTCAAATAAAAAAATATTTGGAACTGAAGATGACAACATGTGTACAAATATGCTTGATACACATGATGTATTGAATGTTATAATAGCTGTAAGAACCCCCAATAAAATCATTGGGGGAAAAAAAAAGAATTACAATCTCAGAAGCCCACGGGGCAGTTCTACCTTCCCCTATGGCAGCGGTTCTCAACCTGTGAGTCTCGACCTCTTTAGTGGTCGAACGACCCTTTCACAGGAGTCACCCCATGCATAACAGTAGCAAAATTATAGTTGTTAAGTAGCAATGAAACTAATTTTATGGTGGTGGTGGAGGGTGGGGTGGGGGTGGGGTCACCAGAAGATGAGGAACTGTATTGATGTTCCAGGCATTAGGAAGGTTGAGAACCACTGCCCTAGAGGGTCGCAATGAATCTGCATCGACTTGATGGAAGTGAGTTTTTGTTTTCACAAGGCAGTATTTGTGGTAGGGTATGTCTCAAGGTAATCACCTGAGAGACATTAAAAAGAACAGACTGGGGCAGAGAAGGAAGCAGAGATGCTATGCCAAGAAGGTCACCAAGGGACCAGGGAAGAAGGACCTTTCCCCAGAGCCCATAGGGAGAGAAAGCCTTCCCTAGAGGCCCGGCTCTAAGGTCAGACTCGAGCCTCCTAAACTGTGAGAAAGAAAATTCCTCTTGGTTTGGTAAAGCCATCCCATCCCCTGACGGCATTTTTCAGTCCCAGCAGTAGACAACAGAGACGCTTGCTCCCAAGTGCTGGGCCCAACCCGTCCTAGACATTACTTCCCTCTGTGTGTGTGTGTGTGTGTGTGTGTGTGTGTGTGTGTGTGTGTGTAGGGTCTTGTTTGTTTGAGGAAGTGAGGGCCCAGGAATGCCCTCAGCAAATGCCAGCATGACAGAGAAGTGTGAATTATGTCATTGCTATTTGTGACTTTCTGACTCTGTCTGCTTGGCCTGGGGCTGCAGACAGGAAGTTCCCTGGAAAAAGGACAACTCTCTCGGTGGCAGGGGTCACTGAACCCCGGTGTTGGGTCTGTTCTGCAGGGTGTTTAGCCCCATGTCAGGTGATGTGTGCCCTTTCCTCAGCACACACCTGTCACCCTCTAGGAAAGAATGCCCATGTGCTGCAATGCACAGTGAGTCCTGCTCAACAAATAGCGTATGGTGTGTTGGACTCTGCCAGAGCCACTGGTCTTTGCCTGTTGGGCTGGCATCATTGGAAGCTTGGTCCAGGCTATGCAGGGGAGGAGGTCTCTATGTTGTGTGAAGGGAGGGGTCCCAAGTGCTTGACGGTGGCCCTGGTATCTAATCTTGAGAGGATCTGATGGTCAGTCCTTGTTGGTTGTATGACTGTGTCTATTGCCAGTTCTGTAGAGTTCTACCAGTTTTTGACTTTTTTTGGGGAAAAGGAAGGAACAGGGGACAAAAGTGGGGAGATGGTGAAGGCAGAGGAGACCCCATTGCCACACTTGGGACGGAGCCTGCAGCCTTTGCAGTGCCTGGCTGTGGCCAGGGCTCTGGGCAGAAGGAAGTGCTGAGGATGAAGCCCTCTGTGGTCCAGCATCTCCAGAGGTGGGTAGGGTCAGGGCAGCTGGGAGTGACTTCAGATTCTTCTGCCACCGGCCCAGAGCTAAAAAGGGCTCCCCCCACCCACCCGCAGCCCCCCCCCCCCCCCCAGAGGTGTGGTCTGAGGGCTTTCCTGTTTCCGTGAGACCATTTTCCCATCACTCTGCACATTGTCACCGCTCCAGGCCACTCCACCCACATGGGTTCCTGATTCCTGGTTGTCCAGGCAAACTCTTGAGCGGAAGCCCGGCCTTGAGGGCGCCGAGGGAGGGACGGGCACGGGCGAGGAGAGGCTGGAGAGATGAGCAGGAACAGAGGCCAGAGAGAAAGCGATCACGGTCTTCACGGCTCCGCAACCTCAGGCCCCGGGCTCCCGCTCCCTCCTCTCGACCCACCGACCCCGCACACTTTGGAAATGGGATGGTGGGGGAGCACGGCCCGACTCTCCTCTTGATGGAGAGAGCTCAGAGCGCCAACATTCCCTGGGCACATTGCTCACCCAGGAGGCAGAGGAGGCCTGGTGAAGGCTGGCAGAGGCTGCACCTTGAGGGGGCGGGGCCCGAAAGACCGTTCCGGGGGACATCCAGGCCCACCTTTGCGCATCTGCCACAGAGGGGCTCGCTTTGAGGGGTGCAGCACTGCGTGGTGTGGATCTGGTCTGGAGCCCTGGACGCAGGAAACATTCCCTATCTTGGAGCGAGGCCTGAGCTGGGAAGGGTCTGGACGGCTGTTTGTGCACAAGTGCCGGGCAACCCTCACCCAGGCCCCGTGCTGAACCCTGGGGAGACTTTTCCATGATGCCCCTGTCTCGTCTTCCCCTCCCCCAACTACCGCTCTTGGGTGGCTTGCGCATGCTCTCTTGTATCCTGTCCCTGCCGCCTGGCCATCCCTGGGGGCCTGTCCTGTCTCCTCTCCTCATTTGCCCCCCTCCTTGTGTCGGCCCATTCACAGTCTCCGCCGACACCTGCGTCTCCACCCCCTTTTATTTCCTGGCTCTTACAGATCCAACTGCCAGTGGACAGGGTTGGGGGTTTGAGTCCCGCCAGAGGCACTGCCAAAGACAGGCCTGACCATCCGCTTCTAAAAAACTCCCAAACACACCCAGTCACTTGAAGTCCAGTGGAGTATAGTTGACCCTGACCCATGCGGGATGCCCACGGATCACAGTCCACAAGGCACAAACAGGAAAAGAAGGAGGAGGAGGAGGAGGAGGAGGAGGAGGAGGAGGAGGAGGAGGAGGAGGAGAAGGTTTGCTTTTTAGTTAAGCTGCAGATGATTGAAATCCATTGCATTTAAAGCTCACCTACTCTCCCTCAGTCTTCCACCTTGCATTGCCTGGCTGCCCCACGCACCCATGCGTCCATGCCAGGAACCTGCACACCAGCCTTCACCCTTCTCTCTGCTGGTCCTGTCCCTTGATCCTGAAGTCTCCTATCTGCTGTGGCTTCCCACCTGGATTCACGCCCACCTGTCTGCCTTCTAGCAGACCTCTGTCACTCTCTGCCAGGTGGACTTCAGCGCCTCTTTGCTTGCTCTCACTGCACTCCTGTGACCTGTCTTCAGGCACCTTCTCACAGGGGAGCTCCAGTGAACCACCCCTGAGTGAGGAGTACCCAGGGGAGGGGGTGTCCAGACAACACTCCCGGCAGCCAACTGAGGGTTAGGGGTTTGAGTCTACACTCAGGAGCCTTGGAAGACAGGCTTGGTTGATCTACTTTCCCAAAGTCGGTGATGGAGAAACCTCAGTTCTACTCTGAAGCCCGTGGGGTTCCCGGGGGTCTGCAAGGGCAGCAGTCAGCTGGCTCCTCTTGAAAAGCAAATCTTTGAAGCTGGCTTCCAGGGCTTGCTTCCCTTTGAACATCCTGCTGGGCCACCTTCCTTTGGAATGGGCGCAGCTATGGATCTTTTCCAGTTAGATGAAAGCTCAGCTGTCTTCCAAATTTCCTGGCCTGGATGAGTGAGCGCTTTTTGGGTGTCTTCAGCTCTTGAGATGGACGGATGCAGTGGCTGCATCCACGGACGCCAGCATAGGCACCGTGGTGAGGACGGTGCCTGGGGAGGGGAAGGGGAGGTGGCTTTCCATCTGGTGGACACAGGCTTGCGATGGGTCAGAGCTGACTCCATGGGACCTGATAAACAACAATGCGCAGCCTAGCAGCAATCTCAGGGTCAAGTCCACAGCCGTCTCTCTGTTTATGCCCTGGCTCCTGTGTCTCCTGCCTACGTCTGAGCTTTGTCTCTCAGCTGCTTCTCTCCGCTTTTCCATCTGATTCGAGCAGGTGATCCCCCAAGTATCCTCCTCTGTTGCTCACCTCAGAGCTACTTCCTTTTGAGGGACCTTCCTCTCCACCTGGCTAATTTTGATCCGACCCCTCAGGCTCAACTTTCTCTGTGCCACTTGCCCCCGCAGCGCTGATGGGGGATTGGCTTGTCATTGCTTGCTTTCCTTTCAGTGATGTCAGCCCCACGAGGACAAAAGCCATAGCTGTTTCATGCATGCTTTGACCACGCCCCATGGTAGGGGCAGGAACCAGGGCAGAGGGAGCACTCAGCCCATACATCCTTGAGGAAAGAAGACCAGCTCATCAGTAAGCTTGGCTGAAGGCCACGTGGGGAGCCGGAGAACCTGGATCCCACCTTTTGGCAGCTTGTTTCAGAGCCCTTGGTTCTAAGATGAACCGAGACATCTCCCTCCACCTCCCCAGGGCTTGGCTGATGTGGGAAACCTGCCCCTGTAGTGTGGACCGTGACCACAATGACCACCCCCGGTGGGGATGTCCTGCAGGCCATAAGCCAGGATCATCCTCCCAGCAAAGCCACGATCGGGGCATGCTGCCCCCGGGCTCATCTGTAGGAGGAATGAAGGATGAACGATGAGACAGGCTCTTCAGCGGCCAGCTCCTGGAAGCACCTCATCTCCCTTTGGTGTGTGGCAGATCTTAGTCTCCAAGGGCAAAGCTTGGCAGCTGGCTCTGCTCCAGGGCCATTAGAACCAGAGACCATTGGGGCGGGGCAATGGGCAGAGGTGAAGCTGACTTTAAGGGGCAGGCCAACAAACGGTGCAGCTGCTCAGAAGCACTCGGCTACCCAGCGCTGCTGCACTCATCCCATGTCGTGCGATGTCGGCTGGGAGGGCTTCCTCAGACAGGCAGGGGACAAGAATGTCCTTGGTGGGGATAGGGTTCCTATGGGGTGATGTCTTTCCTACCCATCTTGTCTAGCACTACCAACTTGATAGTTTGATTTTCACATCAAGCAAGTATCTAACATTCTCCCCCATCAGAGAGGGTGAGAAAGACAGCCTGTATCTCCCTCATTTCTTTCCTCCATGAGCCCCTGACACAGGCCTGTGGGATGCAGACAGGACTTTCCCTCAATTATGTACCCCAAAATACTAAGCAAACTATTTGCCAGCATTTTGTTGGAAGTCAGTAGTTATTCTCCCTAAAGACTGTCGATAAAAGGCCTCTGTGTGTCTCACAATAGACAGAGCTGATTCCCCTGCTGTCAGTGTGATGGTTCGCTTCCTTTGAAGCCCGTGGGTGGATTCACATGCTGTTGTTAATGATCTCTAGTCTAACCTGTTTAGCCACATCCAGGAGTCTGGGGTCTGATCATGCCACATGGGACCCTGATAGCCCCCTTCCCTATAACATGTGCATATAGCACAACCCTTTCCTGTGACGTATGTCCTTACCCCTAATTAGGGGCCTTGTATGGCGTCAAAGGGTATATAAGGCTTGGGTACTATAAGGACCCTCTCTCGCCCCGCTCTCTCCTGCTGTCAGCGCAGGACGCTCTTGGTCCCTCTCCCTCATGTAATCCCTTCCCCCACTCACTGTCTTTCCACGTGGGCCACCAGGCGGGGCTGAGGTGAGCGTGCTACCATGAAATGTGTCTGACTCTTATTACCTCTCTGTGTCATGCCCTCTATAACTTTACTATAATAAATAGCAATTATCGCTGTACAACTGTGCCTATCGAAGCCATGATGCATGCATCGGAGGCTGGCTTTCCTCTCATATATGCCTGGCCTGCCTCCATCTCACCGCAACGAAAACCGACCCTTCATTCCTTAATGCCCTCCCACCAGGTCCATTCTAATTGACGGTGTCCCCGTTGCATATCAGCAAAGCTCTGGGCTCCCCAGGGTTTTCAGGGACTGGGTTTTGGAAAGTAGATTGCCAGGCCTTTCTTGCACGGTACCTCCTAGCCTCTAAGTTAGCAGCTGGACACTTTAACATTTGGACCACCCAATGGAACTCTGTCTTCCATATTTCCCTTCTTCTCTCAGTCAAGATGGTACTCTTTCCTTCTCCTGCACAGGATCTCCTGATCCGACGCTCAAGAGACCTGCTTTACACTCACCCATGCTGGAGGCGCTACACCCATGTACTCTGAGGCAGCTCGCTTGCTGCGAAGATTTTTCAAGTCGATTTCAAATTGTCATTCTCAGGCAAACAAATCAAAATAGGATCCCCCCCCCCTCTCTCCCCTCCCCATCCCCAGGACTGTTGTGTCACCAGCTCTGTTTTATAGTTTATGGGATAGGCTGTGGAGGTTCTAATCTAATCGCTTGGCTCTCTGGGTTTAAAATTTTACTCCAGGCGGCAAGGTGTCACTGCAAAGCAAAACAGATACCCAATGGGAAAAGAAGGGGGGTTACAAAGGGAGCTCATAGGAAGCGGGGCAGTCCTACTTGTGGCGAGCGTTGTTTCCAGATTGCTCTCCCCCCTCCACCCAGTTTGCCTCTGTTGGAGTTTGCCGCGTGAGGCGCTTGTCTGAAGGACCCCACTGCAGGAAGGGCCACCACGTTTCTTGGCTTCCACGTTACCAGTGCCTTTAGTTTCAGAGGTGCGGTGGTTGTTCGCCTGGTGGGCGGTTTAAAACCACCAGCGGCTCCGTGGGCCTTTGACTGCTGTAAACAGTGACCGTCTTGGAAACCCACACGGCGTGGCTGTCAGTCAGCACTGACACCATGACAGTATGTTAGGAGCAAGGGATTCGGCGTCTCTGAAAGTCAGCCCTGCCACTCGGTGGCTGGGTCCTGGTCTTGGCCAGAAGAGGGTTTCCAGGGTCTCTCTTCGGATTATTCTATGTGAAGAGGTTGAGTCACGCCTGGGGAATATTCTGAGTGGCAATTGTCCTCGTCAGGAAAATCCCAGCTAGAGAATCGGAGCACAGACTCTCCTGCAGCCCTGGGCAGGCATCCCGTGAAGGTGCCAACATCGTGTTTCTGTTGCTGCGCGCGGGCGGCAGGACTTCCCTCCCTTCTGGGGGACAGGACTGCTCTGGGGAACAGGACTCAGAGCTTCCATAGGCTACCTGGGAGAGGAGCAAAGGGTGCTGGGAGAAAGCAGCAGCAGAAGCAAAAAAAAAAAAATCCCTCTCATCAGTAGCATTGGGAACATGGCCATTGGCTCCTCTCCTGCTGGTGAAAATCGATACTCTGCAAGGGGGGAAGGGCAGGAGAAGGGACCCAGGAGAAGGTGCAGCCTCAATAGTCGGACTTAGAATTCAGCTGCTAGGGGCTCACGTCTGGGGGCTGGGGCTTTAGCTTCAAGACCCCCTTCTCATGGCACTTTGTCCACATGATGTCACAAGACCAGAGGCAGCCACAGTGGCAGAGCCACTGGACATGAGAAGAAGGGAACGAAATGGTTGCAGAAGGATGATTTAACAAAAGGCAAGCTTTAAAAGCAAACTCACACACACGGCCATCACATGACTCATAGTGACCCACAGGGCTGAAGAGAGCTGCCCAGGAGCAGAAAGCCTCGTCTTTCTCCAGTGGAGCAGCTGGGGGCGGGTGGGGTTGAACTACTGCCCTCATGGTTAGCGGCCTAACACATGACCCACTACACGAGCAGGGCCAGTCCCACAAGGATGCCTCTGAATCCACCTGTGGTGGTTGCTGCCCACAGATGGTCCTCCTGACCACTAGATGGCAGTGCATGGGAGTGATGAGGGTTACTGGAAAACATTTCCTAAAATGACGGTGACACAGTCCTCTGTGAGCGGCCGGGGTGGGGTGGTGGTGGTGGTGGTGGTGGTGGTGGTGTGTCTACTGTAGAAACGCTGCTTGGCTGAGTTGTTCGCACCCATGGGTAAGTAGCGTCTAATGACTGGACCATCTCCATCCAGGCAAACCGAAGTACCAATGCTGAGGGAGAGGGACAGGTTTCCCACAGCTCCCAGTCTAACGTTAAGGATCAGCCTCACAGTGACATCAAACAGATGTAGAGATTTTTAGTGTGGGTTGGTCTCCGGACTGTTCATTTGATTGAAAAAGACTGATTTAATGCCGAGAAAATCTCTCTCCACAAGTGAAGGAGTGTGGGAGTCCCATAAGATCTCTTGCACTGTGGCAGAGAGAGAGAGAGAGAGAGAGAGAGAGAGAGAGAGAGAGAGAGAATGAATCCTGGGTCTTGCCAATGGGTTGTGCCAGAGTTAAGTGAGCTCTATGACAGACGGCTTAGGAAGACCATGGCACCCACCCCCATCTCATCTCCCTTTGAAAATGAACCTAAACTCCAGGAGACAGGCCAGGGCCAGGAATAAGTGCCAATGCTAGAATAAGAGAGGTGGACTTTTATGTTCTGCCTAAGCCAGTGGTTCTAAAACCGTAGGGTGCAAAAAAAAAATCACCTGGTAAGTTGTTGAGTTAGTCCCAGTGGACTAGAGAAACAAATTCATAGACATGCATGTGGATATAAAGGAAAGGTTCATATATAAGAGGAATGGAACATTGAGAAAGCATCCCAACCCAGTTCGGTCCAAAGTCATGAATCTGATATTAGCCCATATGTCCGATAGCAGTCTATAAAGTCTCCTTCCGACCCACGAAGTCACAGGCCAGTGGGTGCAGACTCCCAGCTATGACAGGGGTTCCCTCATGGCTCCTCGTTTCCAGGGCTCAGGGTCCATCAGCAGTATCCATTGGTGATAGAAACATCTCAGCACTGGCAAGGGTCTCTCACTGACTTTTCCGGCTTCAGAGGTCTGGTTCCATCAGGGTAAGGCCATGTGGCTTCTCCTCCAGTTCTTCCAGTTCCTTGGATGCTGCCATCTTGTCTTGTCAGTGGAGCGACTCCCAACAACTGGGGAGATGGTCTGTCATTCCATGAGGGAAATACCGCGAGACTTCCCAGAGTTCTCAGGAGACAGCCATGCCCACACAAAGGTCTCATTGGCTACTCAATGGCTATCTCCAGATTGATAGGCTAGACTTCACCCCTACATCCCAATCATGAAATTGACATCAAGTACATAACTTCCACATTTGTGTAGTTGAGTCTAGCAGTTCTAGATCTGACCATCTCTGGACTCTGTCTTGGGCTGCAGTTGTCAACCCTGCCTGAGTATTACACTCAGCTCTCACACAAAAGGATGCTTGGCCACACATCAGCCCAATGAAATTCGACTACTGGCAGGGGTGAGGGTGGGGGCTTTGGTGCTTAAAAAGAAGCTGCATGGGTAATTTTAGTAAGAAGGAGGGGGTGTGGGTGGCTGGTTTAAATGAAGAAACCTCAGGTCTAGAGACAGCTGAGAGTTATCTAGAAAACATACTGGATAAGACAGCTGTCACCCAGTGTGACAAGCTCATCTTTAGACAGTCTAACTCCAACAAGACTAACTGACCGTGCTAGGAATATGTGGTTTCCAGTAGAGCTAGGCATTGACCCCTGGCTTCCCTTGCTGAGACGTGTGTGGGTAAACACATGCCCACGTTTCTAGGGAGAAGGTCATCAGCTGTCACCCGATTCACTTTTTCCACCCAACTTCCTGGTTTGTTGGCTTGGTCGATGGACTCGTTCTGTTTCTCCCCAGGTCCGGCTCCTTGCTCTTCTTCCCCTCACAGACAGTCCTTCCTTTGTGTGAAAGGACACCTCTGTGTTTGGATGCACTCCTTAGAAACAGACTGCTTTACGTGCATGTATGTATCATCTCCACAAGTCCCACCTCTGACTTGGCATGATGTTGCTAAGATCCATCATTGTTGGTGCATGTCTGTCAAGGAGATTGCTCCTAATTGTTGCCTTCTACTGCATGGAAGGTGGGCCCAGTGTTTTTCTATCTCCCCCCACTCCCAGTGACAAACAACTAGAATGTCTCCAGATCTATTAGGCCCCAAAGAGTGCAGCCACTAGCCTCTTCATACACATACCTTATGGGCCTGTGTGAAGCTCTCAGGATTGGAATTGCTGGATAACAGGAGTGTCCAGATGACTCTTAACCAAGAAAGTATAGGTTTCTCTGTAGTGAGGAGGTTCTGGCTATAGGCCCATGTCCTTCCCTGGATTTCTACAGTGGTCTATAATCTCTCTCTCTCAAAGTCACTGGTTCATATCAGAGCTGGGCCCTCCACATTGCTTTCCTTCCTTCCTCCCTCCTTTCCTTCCCCCTTCCTTTCCTTCCTTCATTTCTTTCTTTCTTTCTTTCATTTTTTCCTAGTCTATTTGCTTTCCTGTTTCTAGTGGTAACCATATTAAGTCCTCATCACCACCTTCAAGTCTGTTATCCTACCTCAACTTCTTGGGTACAGAACAACCAAGAGTTCACCTTGAATTTTCTCCCTCCACATCTAAGCTTCACAGGGCCAGCTCCACCTTGATTCTGTTGGCCCTGGGTGCTTCTTGCCAGGACGGACCATCTCCTGAGTTCTCAGCTCCACGCCCACCTATCTCCCTGAAACCTCCCTGTGCCCACTTTGGCCCTCATCTCCATCTCTCTCCCTGCCCACTGGCTTGCTCCTGACCAATTCCCTTCCAAGTCCAGGAGACTTCCGTTCTCCAACTGCTCTGAAAACTGGTATTTTGCTTACCACGAATGCAATGATACTGCTTTCTGGATCACCTGGTCTGCATCCTTCCTGCTTTGCACAATTGGCTTCCAGTTGCCAGACCCACGTACACTTTCCCGCTCCCTCCTGCTTCCCTCTTTCTAGCACCCAGCACCCCTGATACCATACTTCTTGGAGCTGTGTCTTCTCTTGCTTTTCAGGAAATGATTCTGCCCATCCTTCCCCCTCTTCTTCCCTTTGCCCCTTCTCAGTCTGCAGCACAGTCTCCTCCCTCTCCGCTGCTTTTCCTTTACAATCCGCTTCCCTCATAGTTTTCTGCTTCTACCCGCTGGGCCCCTGCATTCCTTTCTCTAAGTAGACTGGAGAGAGCATGTCCACTTCTTTAGCTTCCTTGAATTCTGTTTACAATCATGTGACTCTCGAATCTAGATTTCACATCAACACGATGACTAGTCTTTGCAAACAGACTCTGAGTTTAGATGCAGGGTCCCGCGTGCAAGATGAGAGTTGATAGTCTGCTGCAGTTTGAGGATATCCATCTATTTCATGAGTTGACTGAGACCGATGATCTACCTCTAAGTTATGATTTAGCCTGAAACGGGTCCAGAACACAGCCTTGCTTGGAAACTTGCCTGGGGACAATCCTGCCTGCTCTGGTTTGGGTCTGCAGAGCACAGCATAGGCCACTGCAGAAGTGCAGGAATCCTCTCTGGATCAAGAATATAACTCGATTCCTAGATTCTCTCCCCCGGCCCCCTCCTGCCTTGGAAGCCATCTGATACCAGTAGGGTCACAGGCTAGTGAGAGTGAATGGATCATATAAGAAGCCCATGCTGTCACTGATGGATCTTGGACTAAATAGTTGCTTAACCTGATAGTATGGGGATGACAAGCTTCCAGGTAGGCAACAAGAGGGTTGGGTCTGGCTGGACACCATTCCATAGGGAACGAAATCAAGGCCTTGCCTTCAGAAGTGAGGCTGGGTGGATGAGAGGGGGGCCAAGCCTCATGCTTTATGCTAGGCTGGCCGGGCCAAGCCTGGGGAAACCTGCTGTTCTCAGAACCAGCCTTACCTCTGCTTCAGGATCTGTTTGTTGTCTTCGAGGGTAATGCTGTCAACGTGGTCCCGCTTGAAGGTTTCAAAGGCCTCCTGGCGCCCTAAGGACATTTCCTCTCCCATCCCTGTGTGGAGAAACAATGGGAGACAGCTTCAGTCACAGCATCAGGAGCCTGGGGATTGCATTGCCTCCTTCTTTAGACCACAGAGCCAGCCCCGGCTCCTAGAGTCTCACAGCCATGAGGCTCCTGACCAGACAGGTGGCCCTGGGTGCTTCCTGCTGGCTGCAGACCCACCCACTGGTAGCAGTGGCCAGGCCCTGCAAGGCTGCCTGTCTGTGTGATTTGGGGAGAAGGTTATTGGGAACAACTTGGGGAGGGCCTGAAAGCCAGCTGGCTTAGCCCTGGGTTGCCGAGAACATCTGCAAACGCACTTTCGGTCATCACACATTGCCACATTGCTCCCAGTGTCCCTGTCATGCCCCATCTTGGTTTACTGCTAAATGTCACCACCCGGCACTGCCAGGAGGCCTGTAGCTGAAAGACGCGTAACTTGGACCGAGAGAGATTTAGAAGCCCAAAGAGACAGTTTTTGGTCACCCCAGGATTCACCCTTGTGGGCTGTGGTGGGTGAGGGGGCCTCGGTTCTTATCTAGGGCTGAGGTTTTCAATCTCAAGGTTGTGAGCAGATGATGGTGGATGTTTCTGGTTTACATCAGACCTCAGCATCGTCTGCCACCACTGCTACTCCAGGACAACCCTCATGGCCTAAGGGGGGGAGAGGGGGACACTTTCAGGGTTTCAATCCCCAAACCCAGACTCTGCTGTGCCTATAAATGGCTCTCTGGCCAGGACCGTCTGAGAAACAGGTGGCACAAACACTCCCTGCACAAGGCCTTCTTTCTCTCAATCGCCCATGGTGGGTTGCCAGTGCTGGTGGGGGCCTGGGAATCCCTTGGGGCAAGATGAAGTCCCAGCTGGCTCTGCGGTGCATCTGTGAATGTCCCCTTTAGATGCCTTTGCCTGAGGTTTTCCTCTGGTGGTGGAAGCCTTCCTCCACGTGCTTACTGAGTGCTTTCATCCCCTGGCTGTAGATCTCAGGAGCCTGTAGATCTCATTACCTCTGACCACAGAGTCAGCCCCGGCTCCTTGAGGCTTTCCCTACTGAGATTTTTCCCACTGCCCTGACGGAGTGGTCCTCATCCATATACCTATAAGCAACTGTGTGAGCCTGGGCAGACCTGAGAAACCAATCCACAGAAACTCAGGTGTGTATAAGAGAGAATTTTAGATAAAGGGTAAGTGTACACATTGAGAAAGTGTCCCAACCCAGTCCAGTCCAAGCTCATAGTCCAACATCAGCCCCTATGTGTTCATCATTGATCCACAAAGTCCTCCTCAAACTCACAACACACATGCAATGACACTGACTGCAGGAGGAAAGCCGAACCAGTGAGTGTGTAAGCATCTCGGTATTGGCAGGGGTCTCCATGTGGCTGCTCCAGCACTCAGGGCTGCATCAGGGTAGGTTCATGTGGCTTCTTCTCAGGGATGTCTTGTAGGAAGTGAGCCTTGCCAGCTGAAGCAGGGAACTGGCTAAGGCAGCCATACCCTGGTCCAACCATCAGAGAGCAAAAGACCCGAGAACTAGAAAGGTGAGACTCACCGAGTCATTTATCCCTCCGCCCCTGAATTAACCCCACGTGTTTATCGGCCAGGTTGGAATAATATACATTAACTATCTCACCAACGTTTCCCAACAGACACTGAGACTTCACATGGCAATCCCTTCTGGTGACACATAAGTCCCTCAGTGGGTGGGGATAATGTTGTTGTTGGATTTTGTTTGTTTGTTTGTGCATCTGTAATTCTGTGTCCAATGCCCGGCCTTTCAAAGGTGCCCAACATAAGTCTTTTACATAAACCAGGTCAAGAGAGAACTAGGAATGTTTGCTGTTCTTGCTCTAACTGCATGGGAGCCTGGTCCAGGGTTCCAGTGGTCCCTGGTGGGGTCTGGGTTTCAGAGATGCATTTAGATGGGTTGCTTACCGCATCCTTCTTGCCTGGGATTAAAAAAAAAAAAGAGTCCCATCACACAGCCTCAGGGTGAGGAACTGGACTAGCCCATCTGATACCAATTTAACGATAAAAATAGTACCACGAAGAACGTCTGAATGGTGAGGCACACAGAGACATCCGCCCTCTTCAATCAGAGGCAAACGGGCACAGCTCCGTCCTGTCTCCACATCTGTCTTGCACACTCCAGAACTGAACTGGGTGGGCCTGGGAATAGGAGACTTGGAAAGATGACCCAGATGCATGAGGGACATTTAACAAGGGACACTTTTCAGCCAGCAGAGCCCATCAGGAGCCAAGGAACTCGTTCCACACATCCCTTGCGCCTAACTATGCCTGATCCTAATAACATATGCCTTTCACTGCCTGGTAAAATACCCACACAGGGCAGAGGGGATGAGAGTCTCTCGGATAGGGGTGGGGAAGAGAGAGAACTCCTGCAAGCCTGGGGGATAGGGGCGGCGCAAAGCAGCATCCCAAAATGACTTCTCACAGGGGTGGATATGAAAAGGCTTCCCCAAACTAGTATTGCTCAGGGTGAGAAGCAGGCTGGAGGATGGTTCGAGAAGCTGCAGTGAGAGAGAGAGAGGCTCTCATGGGTTCCAGCCCACACTCTACTTCCTTTGTGGAGTAGATAGGACGGAGAGTTGGGGGAAGGGTCTTGTGGAGTTCTCTTGTGCTTGTGGCAGCAGATTCTGGAGGAACAGAACAATCAACAGGAAACCCCCATGGAGTGGTGGAGCAGGAGAGACTTGTATAGAGGAGATAGGGCTGGTGAAGGTAGTCTGGGATCATTCCTTGGAGAACTTGAAGGTCAAACCAAGACAGGTGGGGCCAACACCATCATCCAATATCTGCAAACCACCCATTTCCAAAGTCCTAGCACGGTATCAGATGCCTGGTGGTGATTTGGAAGGCACGTAGGGCACTTGCCTGGCTTTCTCCTGAGGAGTATGGCATGGGTTCTCCTCCAGCTGTGATAGAGGAAGTAACTCTGGAAGAGCTCTTGGATTGTGGTGCCCACAGGTAAATGGACATTGGAATGAGGACAGCTGACTTCCTACGTCTCTGCTTAGAGATGTCAAGGTCAGATGACTGGTGATGGCCCTAGTCAGAAGACAACGGGACCAAGAAAGACCCGGATGCCTACCGAGACCTCATGGGTGTCTTCCAGAGGGGGGAGTGGAGTGTCCTCTGAGAGGACAGGTGGAGGCACACCATGGGCAGCTGTCGTGTGTGAACCCTGGGCTCCGCTCCAGCCCCTTCTAGGTCACCCCTCTTTGACTTGCACCAAGTCTACACCCAGTTCTTTTGGATTCTCCTCTTGGCCCCAATTTGGGTTCTCTACAAAGTGCACGAACACCATCCTACACGTCGGAGACAGAGCCCATTCCTTCTTCCATCCGAAGACTTTCAACCCAGGTTCTTTCCCTGGGGCCAAGCCCACACTGGGTAGATGAGAAAGAGCAATACTCGTCCATCTATTTATGTATGCTGTTCTTTAAAATATGATTATTGTCCCCTGAGCAAAATCAACTTTTTTGGGGGGAGGTGAGGTGGAACTTTACATTTCCGATCATCATTTTCGTATTCAACCACGTCAACTACTTATTACGCCTCCCAAGAGCTTGCCTTGTCCCGGCCCCTTCCTTCTCCTTCCTCCTCTTGTAGAATCATACTATCCTCTACTTCATAGACGTTAGCACCTGGCAATAGCCCCCGGCAGGAAGCCCTGGTGAAATCAGGGTTTTGAGTTGGGCTGTGGTCACATGGTAAGCGGCTGGAAACCACCAGTAGCTCCGAGGGAGGAAGATGGAAGACAAAGCTTTCTCCTCTTGTCACCCTGAGCCAGCATGGAATGCGGTGCATTTGGTCTGGGTTTTGGACCATCTAGCCCAGGGCTCAGCAAACTGTGGTCCGCGAGCCAGATAGGGCTCTTTTGGTGCATCCACGTCAGCGCTGAAGTGAACTTGAACACGAAAATAAAACTATCCTCGTTTCATGTAGAGGATTTTATTGAGATAATGGCGGCTTGGTTTGTTTTGTGAAAGTATATTTATGGCTCTCAAGCACTTAAAATTGTTCAGAATAGGATCTTCCATCTCAGAAGGTGGCAGAGCCCTGGTCTGGTCTATTGCTTCTTTCCCCTTCTGGCCCCTTGCACTTCAGAGTCCCTTCATCCCTTTGTATTTATTTTCAGGAGGGTTTATCGGAGGCATTCTGCTTGCCATGTGACTGAGAAGCTAAGGGAAGATTAAGAAGAGGAAATTTGTTGTTGTTTGTTTTGGAAAACATTTTTCTGAAAATATTTTGTCAAAAACAAGTAACATTCCTGACACTGGAAAACAGAGATGAAAGTAAGGAAATAGAAAGGGTTTGAAGAAGGAATGCTGAGAGAGAGAGAGAGAGAGAGAGAGAGAGAGAGAGAGAGAGAGAGCACGCGCAAGCCAGCTGCAGGGAGTTTGTGAATCACGTCTGGGAGGATTCTGTAGGATGAAAGAGCATTTTCCAGAAAAGAGAAAGGAGATTCTGGACAGAGCAGGCGGAGCTGGAGTGCAAATTCAAGGGATGGGGGCATGCACATGGGTGGTTCTGCCCACCAACAGACAGAACCTTGGGCGATCAGGAAAATGAATGTCTGCCCTACACTCCCTGGTGCAATGTCCCCAAAGCTTTCTCACCTATTATTTTAATTCAGTTTCTCCCTGATCCCTGTTAATGATTTCATTTTATAGATGAGGAAACTGAGGCTCAGTGAAAGAAACAGCCGTAAAGGAGTGAAAGACGCCCAGCGTGTGGAGGAAGTCATCTCGTGCTTTTAGCCCAGTTTTTCCAGAGAAGGAGAGGCTGATGGAAGAGGGCAGATGGCGGGGTTCGAAATGACCGGGTCGCAGGAGATGGACTCCCATGGTTGACCTGTCTCTTAATGTGGCCAACACTTTTGACTTTTTTTTTTTTTAGTTCCACAGAAGCAGGACAACAGCAGAGCCACGCTTGTTACTGTGTGCGTGGTTTACTTCATTGTGAATGCATGTTAGTATCATTTCTTAAATTTTTGCGCCCTGGGGATATTTGCACAAGGAACCCTGGGGTGCCTCCGGCTACGTGGCGGATGGTTTTTCCCAAAGAACAGCAGTTATTCCAAAGAACCCTGCAGAAAGATGAAGCTGTCTGCTCCTGCAGAAATCCCGGGAACCCTCAGGAGTAGAGGCAGCTTTTCTAGGTTTTGAGGGTCAGTATGAGCTGAGATCCATCCAGAGATGATGGGCTTTTGTTGGGTTGAGGATGATTTGTCAGTTTTGTTCTAGCATTGCAGTTAGTTCCAGCACCGGTTGCGTAGGAGAAGCCAAATCAAAAAGGCCTCTGAATGAACGAGTGAGCATTTTAGATGTTGACCTCTTTCCCTGTGATATGCGAAACATTGCGGTCCGGTGCGGCATGTGGCCCAGGTGTCCTTGCCTTTCCCGTTGCCTCCCTGCTATGCCAGGGGAGCCCTCAGGAGGGCGGGAAGACATTTAGAAAGCCAACCTCATCCTCTTCCCACTACCTGTCACTTTGCTGCCCAGCCCACCAGTTAGAGATGGATTTCACCCCCAAATGCCTTTTTCAGCAAATGCAAATATTCTCCACAGCGTCATTATTTTAGGACTAGTAAAAGAAGAAAGGAAATCCCTGATTTGGTGGCAATTAACGAATGGGTACCGCAAAGGGGAATCATTGGAGGTACCTCGGGACGGTGCCAGAATCCGAGGGTCTGAGCCTGAGGGAGGAGGAAGGCGGGATGGTGTTTGAGATCGATGCCACCATCCTCTGTGAGACTCAGCGATTCATCAAGGCTGAGCCCTGGTCTAGTTTAGTGCTTCTCTTCCCTTCTGTCCCCTCACACCCCTGGTACCCATCAGAGTCCATTCATCCCTTTGTATTTATTATTGGTTCTATCTCTTAGTTACTTCAACTAATGTCAAGTACAGGGACCAGTGTTGGAATCCAGAAAATACAGCTGACTCAGGGAGGCAGGCTGACTTGCTGAGTCACAGGCAGCTTAAAACCTTAAGGAACACAGAGAGAAAGAGGGGAGAGGGTGGATAAACAATGATACCTTAAAGAAATTGCAATGAATGTGTTGCAACACAATGCGTGAGGATGGTTGAATGCAAGACTGATGTGTTCTGTAGACCTTTACCCAACTTGCGATCAAACTCAAAAGCACAAACAAAGACACCCACTAAACAAACAAAACCCTCAACCAACAGAGATTCTCAGTCTTGGTCCCCCAGATACAACAACTGCAATTCCAGGTTCTGGGTTAGATGGGAAATATTTACCAGTCCCCAAAGTAGTGTCTTCTTCAGGAAGCAATGACAGTTCCTAAGGTGCTTTCAAAATCAACCTTGAAGCTGGGTTTCTGAAAATGGTCCTGGACCCGTTTCTCAGTGTTCTTTTTTTTTTTTTGGGGGGGGGGGAGCTTCATCCTGCAATTCCCTTCTTTATTTTGTTAAAGAACACAAAGCCCTTTCCCCTTCCCTCCAACACAGGGATCCATGGAAACCGAAGGGGAAGGGAGAACATCGGGAGTGGAGCGTTTACTGCTCCGCTTCTGGACCTGCTGTCTGATTTCCTGTAGTCTGGGCTGTGTGGGCCAGCGCTCATTTTCCTGGCTGCTCCCAAACTGCCTACTGCTGCTTAAGCTATTGCTTAAAAAAAGGGACCAAAGTGAAATGATGGAGGGTTGTGTTGTTCATGCTGAAAAACCATTTCCTGGTCGGAGCCAAAAATATATTTTCCTTGGGAAAGTCATTTATCCATGTGGAACCTCAGCTCCCTCTGTGCAAAGAAAGAAGTGCGTGTGTGTGTGTGGGTGTGTGTGTGTGTGTAGGGGGTGGTTGGCGAAGAAAGTCCGACAGAGATTGGTGCAGAATAGGAGGATGCTGGGTCACCAAGGAAGATGGGGTTGGGGGCATGTGGTGCAGCACTGAAAACGTGAGAGAGTTCAGAGCCAGAGGGGCAGATAAGGGCAGTGGGCATAGAGAGGAAGCTAAGGGTAGGGGGCTGGCATTGGAAGATTTGAAACGGAACACGGGGGATGGCTTGGATCTCGTGCTATGAGGCAGACCTGGCATGTGTGGAGCTTGGACCTGCATGGACGAAGGAGAAGCCATGGACAGGATACAGTATGGTAACTGACCAAGGATTCTGTATGCACCAAAGTTTCCCGGAAGTCAATGTGGATAGAAGTGAAACATACAAACAAGTACCCTGAGAGCAATCATTAGTAAAGCATTCCATCCTTGGTGGAGAGGAGAAGCTGGACTGCCTGGATTGAATGGATAGAGATAAGGAGAGAGTAAAATAGATGAAATGGAACTCCCCAAACACCTTGTCATCAAGTCAGCTTTGACTCCTGAGACCCTCCAGGGTGAAGTAGTCTCACCTGTGGGTGTCTGAGGCTGTATAATCTTTACGGGAGTCTCATCTTGCTCCCGCCAAAGAGCTGGTGGTTTCCAATGACTCACCTGGCAGTCAGCAGACCCACTCATGATCCACATTGCTCCCAGGGCTCCTTGAAGCAGAGATAGGGAGGACACCAGGTACCGCCCGAAGCTTGCAGCGAGTCCTGTATAACTAGGAGCCTGGGTGACGCAGCGGTTGCTCACTGATCTGCTAATTATGAGGCCAGCAATTTGGAATCACCAGTTTCTCCTCGGGTGGAAGATGAGGCTTTCTGCTCTCGTAAAGCGCTATCGACTTGGCAGCCCCATGAAGGCAGTTCTACCCTGTCCTATGGCATTACCAGGAGTTGGAATTGATTTGATGGCAATGAACTCGATACAGAGATCCTGAGATAGGCCAGCCGGAGGCCCAGTGGTCCAGCACTCTTGGGAATGGTGCCTGGAACAAGGGTGTGCAGGGGCCATTGAGAGGACGGGATGACCACAAGCAGAAACTCTGGGCAGAACCAGTCAAGTCTAGCGTGGAGAATTAAAAGGGTCCATTGAAGCTGAACGAGATAACCACATGACGGGCAGGTGCTGAATGATTTTATGAGGCGAAATGGACCATCTCCGGTCAGATTAAAAGGGACCTTGGAGAGCTTATGTTAGACGTCTAAGGCCCGGCACCAAGGAGACACTCAATCAAAAGCCCCCGCTGTGAGGCGTCCTCTGCCATTTAGGAAGGAGACGCGCTGTTTGGAAATTTCATGAAGGACAGGAATGGCAAATACTTTCCTTCTACATCTCCATGGAAGACAGTGCCAACCAATCACAGCCCACTTTCCTGGAGAAACTAATTATAGCATTAGACTTTTCGCCACAGCTCTCCTGTCAATCAGAGGGTGGGCAAGGGAGCTGGAACTTCTTGCCAACCCTGGCATAGAAGGTCTTCCTTTCATAGGTGGTTCCTCCCCCCATCCCACCAGATTACTAAGCAAGGAAATGACGACTACCATTGAATCACTCCCCCTCCCCATTTTTTCCTGAATCTCTGGGGAAGAATAGCAGGCTGACTCTATAGTTCTCTTCCTTAGTTGATGAATAGTTTTACAGTTCCCCTTCCCAAGGAGCAGCATCCTGCCTAGAGTGAAGCGTCCCTGAGCATGACCATCATCTGTGAGTTCATGACCGAGGGTCCCTCTTTCCTTGCTCCTTCACTGCTGGGGTGACGGAGGTCTCCACAGCAAGCGATGCCCTGGGCCAGGGTTCTGTATGCTTTAAATGGCCAGGAGTTGCCCAGCTGCAATTTGAGGGGTTGTGCAGTGGGTCCAACTGAGGATAAAAGTCCAAGGATGAGGGAAAGGAGAAACCACTTAGCCACGGCCAAAATGACAGCAGATGTGAAGCCCCGGAGATCAGATCTTTTGGGGTGACCAAAGACCTTGGTCCAATCTCCCTCCTGCACTGGGTCGACAACTTCTAGATGGGCTGGGGCCCTAAAGCTTTGGGTCAAAGGCCAGTTTGTGGCCCAGAGGAAACCACCTGGGCTACAGTCCTCGGATTAGGATTTGCTTTGGAGTTTCCTAAGTTACCACATGAAAGGCATCCAAGAAGGACTTTTAATGAGTAGTTTCTTCGGGCTGGCTTGGACCAGGCTGAAGCATGGCAGGCTTGGCATGGGCTCTAGGGAGTGGACTGAAGGGAAACTATGAAGAAGAAAGCCACATAAACCGAAGGAGACCCACCCAATGGTGGCACCACATCTAAATAAATCAAATGGGTTCCTGTCTCGTGGTGCCAGAAATCACACATCCCACCAGCAATCTGACTGGGCAGAGCATGCAGGCTGGGCTGGAGTTAGGGGGCAGCACTCAAGGGCAGGTTGGGGTTTCCTTCTGTCTTGGTAACTGTGTCTGATTCACCCTCTTCTGGGGCTGGGTTCTGGAGCTTTGCCTGAGCAAATCAAGACAGACCTGCTATGCCCAGGGAGTAGAGCAGGCCTGCTAAGATGGCTTCAAAATGGTCTTGAAGATCGTCTGCAGCAAGCCCTCATTTTCCTAAACCCTGAGTGCTGTCTATTCTGTGACTGTTCTCATTCGGGACGAAGTGCCCCCGTGGACTGCTCAGAGAACCCCGCCCCAGAGGTGCAGGCACGGAGCTTGGAGGGTGGCCTGAGGCCTGTCAGTGTCTCTGTGTTTTGGAGTTAACCCAGGAATCTGGAGGCCAGTAAGCTTTCCGTGAAGCAAGACAGCAGGCCACGGCTTCTATGGCGCCATTGCCACCGATTCTCGCTCAGCGATGCGGCCACTTGGAAGGAGTCTGGGTGGCTAATTCAAGACCTCAGATTTGGATCAAAATATGTGCCACCTGGGCCAGAAAGCAGGTGTGTCCCAGCTCTTTGGAGGTTAAAGGCCAGGGAACTGAGTGGCACAATGAAGAGAAAGGAGACGTTCACTTTCAGCCTACAGAGAGACTGCAAATTATGTGGAATGGGGACAGTGGCACAGGACTCCATGAGGCTGAGATGGCCCTGATGAGGTCAGAGGACCGAGTCACCCACCGGGGTCCTGTTACCTCATTTCCACTGGATGAGTGAAGTCAGTGTCTCAGGGAAGAGAAGCTACCACTCTAAGTATGTCCCTTTGTCTGGGAAGTGGGGCAAGCTCTCAAGCAATGTCGACGGGCAGAATGGATCCTACTCTGATCTCACACTTATTTTCATAAACTTTACGAGGAGAATCAGGGCCTTGTCTTCTAGCTCCCAGCAAGAAAACTGCCCTTCCTGGAAATGCATGTCGGTCGAAATATAATTCTGTGGCTCGGACTTAGAAATGAGGGAGTGGCAAAAGCGAGGGCAGTGGGGCTGATGTTCATTCTCTGGGAAAGAACACAGATCAAAGGGGGTTAAGAGAAGATGACTTCTCAGGACCTGCTTTGTGCCGGGCATTTCCCATAGTTCACAAACATGACTCAGTTCATCCCCATAACAAGGTGCGTGGAGAGCTAATGCCTGCTGAGAACTTGGCCTGTGTTCAGAGATCTTACACAGGACATCCCATGGAGCTCTCTCATGGTGAGGCCGTGAACTAGGGAGCACTGGGTCCATTCTAGAGGTCAGGGAGACTGAAGCTGGCACCAATGAAAAGTGACCCTCGGGTCACACTATTCGTAGATTTCAGAGCCGGGCTTTGACCCCAGGCTTGCCTGACTCTGAGGTGTACGCTGTGTTGCTCGGTGAAAATCATTACCAAGGAGATAGGACCTCAGAGACGCTAACCAACCCACTGAGGTGAGGACTATGGGGACAGGAGGTCAGAGGCAATTACAGAAGACCAAGACGTGCTGGAGCCTTGCGAGATCGGCATGTGGAATGGAAACTTTGCATGCACATGGCGTCCCAGAGGAGCTGGAGACCCACGTGAGGTGGAAACTGGGGAGGGCACACCCTTGGCTGAGAGCAGTTGTCCCGTCTGGGGAACCAGGAGAATAGGCCAAGGAGCCTCCAAGAAAGCCTGTTCAGAGAAAGAGAATGAGCTCGCCCAGATGAAGGTTGGCTATGGAAACAGTTAAAAATGACCCAGAGGTCACCCTCAGCTCCCCGTGTCTATGGATTACAGCTCTGGAAAGCATTTAGTTGTTGAAACGTATCATTTGCTCGTTCACTCATGCAGGGAGTCAATGAATGAAGCAGGCCATCTGTTGCCAAAGACAGGAGCATTCATTCTACCGAGAGCCCTGTTCTAAGTTTAGCTGTGGATCAATAAAAGACGTATTGCCCTTGAACCTTATCTCCTCCTGGGGGTGGGGGGACAGGGCAAGGCCAGGGTTCACATGGCAAGGATACTGGGATACTGGGTGCTGACAGTAACTTGTAGGGAAGGGAGAGTATAGATGATGACGAGGGAGAAGAAAGGGCCCGGGAGGGGTTGTCCAAGGAACATTTGTCCTGAGCCAGGTCTTCTATGAATTGAGGAGCAGAAGCTGAAGGACAAGAAGCTCCAGGCCAAGCTGTGGTGGTGGTGGTGGTGGTGGTGACTGTGGTGATGGCGGCGGCAGCAGCAGCAGCAGATTCCACCTTGTGCGGGCGCTACCATAGAGAGTGGCTGGGCAGGACCTGGGGGTGAGGTGGAGGGGGGATGTTTCTTTGGTGGCTATAGGGTTTGTGCTCAAGTGACTTCCAGGCCTGGGCCCAATGCTGGTAGGCAGGGGACTTCTGAGCACAGGACCAAGGGGCAGTGGCGCCTCCTTCAAACGACTCAAGGGGAATCTCTCTCTCTACCTTTGAGAGTCATGTTGGCCCTCTTGCCTCCCCTTCTCCCACAGTGACTGGGGAAAGGAGATGGGCTTTAGAGGCAGGAGACATGAGTTCTAGGGCTGGTTTCCCTTAGCTGTATGGCCCTGGGCTTGCCAGGGAAGTAGCTTTCGGGCTTGGGTTCCGCATTGATACGGTGAGGCAGATCATAACTCCTACCCCTTCCTGTGACTGAGAGGAGTTCTGGTTGTGTCACGGCTAAGCACTCTGGAAGGTGGACATCTGTGGGAGCTTCCCCTTTAAAGATGACTGCTTGGAAGACCCTGTTCTGTCCCAGGAGGTTGCTACGAGTCAAGACTTGATGGCACTCGATAATAACTGTGTGGAATGGAGCCTCCGGTGGATACAGGAGGTTGAGGGAGTGGCTGCTAACTAACTACAAGGTTGGTGGTTCAAGTCCCCCCAGAGGTTCACTGGAAGACAGATCTGGAGGTTTCCTTTTAAAAAGTCACGACTATGTACACACCGGGATGTTGGGGTCACCGTGAGCCAGACACTGGACTAACATGATTGAGCAGGATTCATAACATTTGGGATGCGTCGAATACTTGAGCAACGATGTGTTGCCAGAATGGTTTCACCTCCGGGCCCCCCTCTCCCCCAGGCTGCCCTTCCCACAGCCGCCGTGCCCGGAGCGCGGCAGGCCCTGCGCAGGCGGAATCAGGTGTGGACGGAATGCGTCAGCAGGGATGAGCTTGATCGCAAGCGGAATACTTTTTTTTTTTTAAACTTGAATTCACGTGGTTTTCAGGAAGTCAGGGGGAAGCATGGACCCAAGCAATACCTTTCACAAATATTCACAGTAGCTAAACCGAACTGTTAGTAACAAAAAGGAACGGAAGCACAGGGGAGACTGGAACTCAGGAACAAGCCAGACTGAAGCCAGGTCCAAAGGAAAACAGACTCTGGACCTGGCTGGACAGTTTGTAGGAGAAAGGCAAGGCATTCTTTTAGGCCCACAGGGGTCCTCAAACTTTTAAAACAGGGGGCCAGTTCACTGTCCCTCAGACTGTTGGAGGGCCAGATTATAGTTAAAAAAAAAAAAACAAAACAAAACTATGAACAAATTCACTGTGGGCCCGTGACAGGCAGGATAGGCAGTGGTACCAAAAACACCCGGTGGGTGGGATAAATGTCCTCGGTGGGCTGCATGTGGCCCGTGAGCCATAGTTTGAGGACACCTGCTTTAGGAGATTGACATTGAATGCATTGGATCTGAAGACATTCCCTGTCTGAAGACATACTCTTTCTATGCCTCTCCCAAATGTGTGAATTTGTTTCTTCCAAAAGCAGTTATTTGTTACACTGTCCCTAATATCTTCAATGCAGTTTTCTGTGTAAAGAGTTTACATGAAAAACTAAATAAAGGAAATAGAAGGTGGCCTTTTTGAATCCTTTCTTTAAAAGCACTTGACAGATTGAATGAATGGCCATGAAATACATTGTACAAGGCAGATGTGTAAAAATGAGTTATTATCATCATTTTAAGTAAAACAAACAAACAAAAATAAACAAACAAAAAACCCCAAAACCCAAAACACCAAGTCATCTAAAACTCACCCAACAGCAAGCTGTTTAAGCACCAGAACTGCTTTCGCATGGTGGGAGTCTTCTTCAGTTAGCTGCAAATGATGGCTTAGCAATTCAGGGAGAGAGTGCTCGACCATCAGGCTGGCTCCTGTGCTCCCTGCTTCCCCACCACACCAGCCAGGCCCATTCCATAGAATCAATCTCATCTCATGGAGAGAATACTCATAAATGCAACTGGACAGGGACTTACTTCCTGATCCTCCCAACACCAGGCCCACCAGCACACTCAAGTACACCCACACTCCAGGTGTTCCCTACTGTTAGAGGGGAACTAGCGCCCACCATGATATCAAGGCCAAGGCCCCCACCAGGCCTTTAGTTCCAAAATGCCCTTCCTGTCCTTCTTCCAGCCCTATTTCTCTCTTGCCTCAGTAATGTCCCCTTCTTCCTTGGATTATGAACCATGATATATTCTACAGTTCTTCCTGAATTGGTGATCAATGTAGATATATTTGAATTGGGGGTAGGGGATTGAAGGTTAAGGTATTCAGCTTCACTGGCCTTGATTTTATTCATGAAATAAGAGACAGGATCATCTATCTATAGAGGGATGGGTGGCATCACAGCGGGTTCCTAACCTGGAGGTCAGCAGCTCAAATCCACCAGTATCGGTATTTACAGCCTGGGAAACCTACCCCGACAGTTCTACTTTGTCCTCTAGGATCCCTGAGAGTTGGGGCTGACACAACAGCACTGAGTTTTTTGGAAGAGCTACCTTCTGACCGGACAATAACCTTCACCTTCACCATGTTAATATTTTTGTTATTTCTCCATTTCTCAAATGCTTCACCAGACTTGTGTATATTCACCATTCACAACTCCTTTCCTGGGACATGGGTGGCACAGTTGGAATGAGCATTGGGCCGCTAACCTTGAGGTTAGAAGTTGGAATCTACCAGCTGCACTGTAGGAGAAAGGTGAGGCTGTCTACTCTAAAGATATACAGTGTCAGCAATTCCCCCAGAGCAGTGCTTCTCAGCTTTCCTAATGCCGCAACCCTTTAATACAGTTTCCCATGCTGTGATGACTCCCCAACCATAACATTATTTTTCCTGCTACTTCCTAAACTGTAATTTTGCTACTGTTATGAATTGGGAGACCCCTATGAAAGGGTTGTTCGGCCTTTCCCGGGGTTGTGACCCACAGGTTGAGAGCCGCGCTGACTAGGAATTGACTCGATGGTAGTGGATTGATTTGGACAGCCCCCTTATGTTCCAGTCTCTCTTCCACGCAGAAGTTTCATCTTTACTCAATTAAAGAGCTGTGATCTGTAGATAAGCCACTCAAGACCACCAGGAGAAAGATAGGGCTTGGTACTCCGGTGCAGAGTCACTGTGTTGGACATCCCCCCCACCCATCCCCCCACCCCCACACACACAGGGGCACTTCTATTCTGTTCTGTAGTTTTCTACCAGTCGGCATCAACTCCCTGGCAGTGAGTTTTAACTCCCTGTGATCACAGCATTGCTCACACTAAAAGCAAGGCCAGTTTTCTGTTCTCCCTTTAGTTGACCTTCAGAAGGGCAATAACAGTGATCAGATATTCCACATGCTCCTGTCCAGTTCACCGCCCCCGTGCAGCTTGAAAGGCCCAGGGGAGGGCTGTGCGTGGCAGGGAGGTCCCACCCACGGTACTTCCTGAGGAAAGTGCTTAAGAGCCAGAGAGCGGTTCTCCGCGTTCTCTTGTCCTCCCTCTGGAGGCTGGCGTCACTCCAGACATAGAGGCTATGACATGCTGGCTCCCTGGTGATTGTGGAGTGGGGAATCTGATCCCTCTGAGCCACCCTGGGCATGGAGTATGTGCGGGGAATAAATCTGGTTATGACAAGTCACGGAGGCTAAGGGCTACCTTAGGACCAGACCATAACCTAGCTGATACTGATCCATATATAGCAGGGTTTGACACAGCAGACCTCTTAAGAGTTCTTCAGCGAGACCAAGCTTATTCCTACCTCTGAGCCCTCACAATTGCTGCTTGTTCCTTCTGCCTGGAGCATTTCTCCCCTGAGTCTTTATGATGATCAACACGCTACTCAGTCCTCAGCTCCTCTGCAACTCTCCCCAATAGTTTTCTACTCTATCATTCTGTTCAGTGGTATATCGTCGCTGCTTGCGTTTATTACCGGGTGAAACGACATGCTTGCATGCATGCATTATGTAGTGTGAGAATGCCACAAAGGCTCATTTATCTGGTTTAGGGCTTCTTCTCCAGCACCAGGAAGGTGTGTGTGTGTGTGTGTGTGTGTGTGTGTGTGTGTGTGAGAGAGAGAGAGAGAGAGAGAGAAGTCACAGTGCTTTCGGAAGTGAGTCCTCTTAGTGGGTCTCAAAGGAGCCCCGTAGGCATGGTGATTGTGCATTGGGCTGCAATCCAGAAGGTCGGCAGTTCAAAACCACCAGCTGCTCCTCGGGGGGAGAGATGGGACTTTCTACTTCCATTGAGAGTCACAGTCTTGGACAACCCCAGGGGCAGTCCTACCCTGCTCCAGAGGGTCCCTGTGGATCAGCATGGACTTGATGGAAGAGAATTCTGGATGCGCCTAGGTCCCAGGTGTGCACTCTTGCCCTTAACTTCACCCACCATGTCCTGGTGTTCGCTGAAGATCCTGACCCGCGGCCTGTGAGTGCTTTTTTCTTTACATTCACAGTCATGATTTAAAAATGGTCCTTTTTTTTTGTCTCAGACACCTGGCCTACACCAACTTCTAGAGGCCCTTGCCCTGTTTAACCCGCCCCCAGATTAAGCTCAGCAGCTAAGTTTTTATCTTTGTGGTGGTTGTGAGCCTGTTTTGTTTTGGCTTTTAGTTTCTGTATTTGGTACCCATAAGCAGGAAAGAGTGAGTAAGGGGGAGAAGAAAGAGAGAAGAAATGTTAGGGTTCTTGATCAGCATGTTGTAGCGTCAAAAAGCCAAGTGGATGCCCATGCCTGCATTTATAGATCCTCAAGAGAGAAGTCAGTTACCATGAAGATTCACGAATTACTTATACATTATCTTAGGGGTACTCAGAAAGGAAACATCGTTGAAGCAGAAGGCAAATCCCAAAGACAGCAATCTCTGTACTTTTGCTTGATGGGACAGGAATATGTAGAATGCAAAGCTTTAGCTTTTCTAATGATCAAAGACTAGCACTCTGCCTACAACAGGAAAATTGGGAAATAGCTAATGGTGCAACAAACAAACAAACCAAGAAAATCCAAACATTCACAATCCCTCCTCCTCCTTAAATTTTCCCCTATGCCTTTTCTTTAACCACATAGTTAAGATAATAATATACCAAAAAAAAAGGTTATGTACCTACAATTCTGTAACCTTTTTATTTTGCTGAATGTTAGCTCACAATCCTTTCTCTGTCAATGAAATCTTTGTGACTATTATTTTTAATGGTGTGTAATATTTAATGATATAATCCAGACCCTTAAAATTGAACTTCTAGATGATTTTTATATGCAGGCTATGCCAATAATGCTGCAGTGAGCACGTTGCTGCCCATATCTTATTCCAAAGGTCATTCATTCAACCATTCACACAAAAGGTATTTATGTATTTCCCACTATGTGCCAGGTCCCGTTCTTGGAGCAGGGATTATAGCAGAGGATAAAGGTCTACTTTTGTTGACACGTTTAAAATCTACTGAAGGTGGGAGCCAACAAACAGAGAAACAAACAAAGACATACTCTTTGGAGTCAACTCAGCAACCAGTTGGTTTGGGGGTTATTAATTTGGTCCTGATGGGGCTGTGAGTTAGCCATTGGGCTGCTAGCTGTAACGTCAGCAGTTCAAATCCATCAGCTGCTCTATGGGACAAAGATGAGGCTGGGTGGTCATGAAAAGATTTACCGTCTCAGAAAGCTTAGGAATAAACTCTATAAAAAAAGGAAATGGAGAGTTGTGAATGATCCCAAACCCACAGTGACTCTACATGACAGAGTGGAGCTGCCCATTGGGTTGTGGATACTTTAAATCTTGTCAGGAACAGGCAGCCTCATCTTTTTCCTGGGGAGCGACTGATATGGGTTCCAAGAGCAGCCCAGCCCACTAAGGCACCAGGGTTCTCCGATGACTGATAGGGGAAGCTATTAGATGATATTTGTACAGTGGGGTTCTGGGTCATTGCTGCTGACACACAGGGCATGTCAGAATGGAAGTTCTGCCCCAAAGACCAGTTCTTCCAGGAAGAACAGCGCTGAGCTCAGAGGTTCCTGGAGGGAAGGCCAGATAAAAAAGGGCGCTCTACTCAAGCATGAACTTGAACAAGTTACTTAATTTCTGAAACCTTGCCTTTCCCCATGTAAAATGGAAGTGACAATACGTGTGTCTGTGTGTGTTTGTATGTGTGGTGGGCAGGAGGGTGGGAGTGGATGGAGTGGTGAGATCCTGCGTGCCAGGAGAAGTGGGTCAGAAGTGGTTATCTAGGTCTGTGGAAAGAGAAGGATGAAGCCATGCTGTGTCGGGCAGAGCGGTTGGAGAAGACATCATTGAAAGAGGGTTCTGGAAGGTGTGTCATCCACACACGTTGTGTCAAGCGTGTACGAGGTAGTCAGTAACACATACCAATGAATACAAGGAAGGCTTGAGAGCCCAGCCTCTGCAGGCAGCTGACCGAGACTGGGTGGCTGAGAAGGAAAGGTCTGGGATGGCTGGTCACAGCACAGTGCAAGATGGCTCATGGTTGATGAATCAGGTACTAGGAAGAAAATCCTCTTCCATTCATGACCCTGCAAATAGCCCCCAGTTTCCTCATTCAAAAGAGGCTGCTCAGAATATCTTCTTCTTGGCAGTGTCTGGAGGATTTGAATAAGAAAAGAGCCCAACGTTGTCCTTAGTAGGCTCTGGATACTGGTTTGTTGACCTCCCTCATCTTGTATAGTTAGGTTGAAAGGATCTGGAGTGAGGAGTGGCAGGACAGGCCCATAAAGAATGGACAGAAAACTCTGAGTGATTGATTTTTCCACAGAGCCCCGCCACCTCCAGCCTCCTGAGCTGGAAATGTGTCTCCTTTTGCACCAGCATAGGGATTGTAACTTTTCAAGTTCTCAAACCTGTAATCATTAAGGGGTTTTGTTGCCGTTCAGGTAGTTTGTGTTGACAAAAGCTCCCAGGCCCCGGCTTGGCAGTTAACCGTAAGCAAAGCTATCAGGACATCTGTTCTCAACGTCAGCTTAAAATGCTCTTGGTTAAGAGGATGATTTTGGCCAACACAGTGCCAATTATGTTCCTTGATTTCCCTTGGGACTTTCCAGGTCGAGGCCTCCCCCAGGATCTGCGCTGATCTTTCTGCGGCCCCACACATTCTCTGCCAACGTACCTTCATAATCTCGTTGGAGACTTTGGGGTGTTCTCCGATTGAGGAACAGGTGCATACCCTGTTGGGTGGGACAAACGTGGCCTCAAAATGACCAAAAGCATGTCTTTTTCCAGAGCTTCGGGATGTCTTGAGATACTGAGTGGAAGCCACCCATCTGCTCCACTCACTAGGGGCTTTCCTATTCCTGTATGTGGGGACTCTTTGCCCTCTTCTCCTTCTCTCTCCTCCTGAGGTTGCAGCACATACACATTTCCCCCCAGGATTTCCATCTGGTCTAACTTTTCCTCTGGTGTGGGATGAAGGTAGAACTTTTTTTTCACAATCGTATCTTCTCCAAAACATTAAGCAAATATCGACCACCATTTGCCAGCTCACAAGCTTAGAGATATTCTCCCTAAAGGCTCCAGATATGGGAGGAGGCCTTTGTCTCTCCCACAAAAGACAGGACTGACTCCCTGCTTCCAGGACAATGGGTTGCTTCCCCTAAGCCCTGTCTGGTCCCTAGCAGGTAGAGCTCACAAGCTACTGCTAATGGTCTCTAAAGAACCAAAGTACCAGACAAACCTGTTCTTCCACATTCATGAGTCTGGGGTCTGCCCTTATCACCTCCCCCCTCCCCCTTTCCTGTCACATATACACCTCTGGGTCATCCCCCTCATTACTAAATAGCCATTAGGCTGGCCCCTTCTTGTGATGTGTGAAAGTCCCTTCTTGTGATAGCCCGTGAGGTTATATAAAATAAAATAAAGCTCTCTCTCTCTCCACGTAGACCACCAAAAAGAACTGAGGTGAGCAGGCTGCCATCAGATGTGTCTGACTCTGTTGTTTCTCTCTTTCTCATCCTCTCCACGGCTTTACTATAATAACTAATAATTATCGCCATGCAACTGCGCCTAATCGGACCGGTGATGCTATAATCGGCAGCTGGTTTCCTTGGATACTCTGGCCCCAAAGCTAGAAGCAGAACTGGATGGGGGAGAAGGATGCCACAGGCCTGGGGCCCTGATTGTCCACAGCTGCTTCACTGGCAGGCTGAGCAGCAGGGAAGAGGGTCGAGGAATCGAAGTCTGAAGCGGCTACGAGCTCCTCAGACGGGCATCCGTGCAGAGTAGGAAACAGTCGGGGCAGATGCCCCAGGTTCTGGTTGACTGTTGGGGGCTCACTGGGCGTGGGAGAGATGGTCCTCTCTGTTCAAGTTCAGGAGGCTCTCTGTCTTTCCCCTCGTTGGCCCCCTAATGAGCTTTGGGTTGCCTGAGGCAGTCATTTGGTCTCTGGAGATAAAGAATGCAGGGAGAGCAAGCAGGCTGAAAGCCGCTTTGGCTGGGCTTCCTCCTGCTGGAAACAGGCAGTCTTTGAACTTGTAATTATGAGTCATGGGGCTCCCCGGCTGGCGCAGAAGTGACTCATTTTAAGCAAATTATCAGTTTTTGCCCAGTTACCAAATCCTGTGATTGACCATACTGTATAAGAAATTTTAAAAAATCCCCAAACAGAACCAAGAAACAACCACCACCACCACCACCACCAACCACCACCACCAAAAAAATCCAGTTTTATTCAAAGAGCAGCCTATATGGAAGGAGAATGAACTGCACTCTTCTTTCCAGACGGGTGGACCAAAGTCAAGCTCGCGCCTGGTGTGAGCCAAGTGACAAAATAAATAGTAAAAATGGCACAGAAAGCAAACGGTCAGGAAAATTCATTTCGGAAATAGACAAAAGACCACCTGGTGCAGCCAACAGCAGATGAATCACATCGTGCCATGATTCCTGGACATTTCGTCCCTCCACTTCCCCTCCCCCTCCCCCCACTCTCCCAGCTCTCTTGGACCCCCTGAAGCTGATGACAAGGAAGAAGTCTCTTTCTTTGGATCCATGTAACCTACAAGGCCAATAATGAGTTTGGGAGGACACAGGACTCTCGATTCCTTCACACCAGGTATTGAGAGAGATGGGTGGACAGACACAGCAATCATATTAGACACATGCCATCCAATGATGGGTTGAGGAGGGCCGGAGGATGAGAAGGCCTTCTAGTCACAGACCTCTCCAGAGGATGCCTGTCCCATGAGTGGTCATTGGCGGAGAAAACACATGAAAGGACCGTGAGCTTAGTCAAGAGGAGTGGTTGGATCTGAAAAGACACATTTTTTTCCCTGAGGCTTTGGGAGATCCCAATGTGCTGCAAAGGGCTCATGCTCAGCCACGGACCTATAGATTGGCAGTTGCAATTTACCCAGCAGTGCCACGGAAGAAAGGCCTGGTGAGCTGCTTCCACGTCAGGAACAGACGAGCCAAACCTGATGGAGTCATCCTACTCTGTAGCATGTGGGGTGTGCTCATTTATTTGTTTTAGTTTCATCCTTTGTTGAAGCCTTGGATCTTATTAACATCATAAGGGGACAGGGACCCCAGAAGTTGTTCCCATTTGGGAAGAAGGGTTTGAGATTTTTTGTGTGTGTGTGGTCAGATTTGAGATTTTTTAAAAAAATTAATCTCTTTAAATAGTTGTCCATTCCTTTTTGCCATTGAAGAAGGTTCCATAAATGGCTTGGGGAACATGGCTGCAGGTCAAATTGTATGGCTCTCAGATTTTATGTTCTCTCCCAAGACTTCCCATTGAAAACCACTTTTCTCACTACTCAGATCTATTCTTTCTTGTCTGATCCAAAGAAACCATGGTTACCTAATGGCAATTTTCTTACATTCTTCAATCTCCCAAGTAAAATCCATGAACCATACACTCAATGTTTTTTTTTTTTTAATTTCTATCTTTCAAGCTTTCGGGTAGTAATTGGCACAGTTGATAAGGAACCAGGGAAAGCTGTGGCATGAAATAAAGGTGGAACAGGATGATCAGCAATCATCTCCCAATGAGTCATTCTAGGGCATGCTCTCCAACGGTCACACTTCTTGACCTCATGGGTATTCCTCAGTTATGACCATTTGTCCCCCCTAATCTCCTTCCACTCCTCTGACTGTTCATTCGGAGACCCGTGGGAACTTGGTCGCATTGTGCTCTGTTGTACACACAGAGGCACAATGAGTGGGAACCAACTTGTTGGCCCCAAACACCAATAGCACTGTGACTGCCATCCAAGTAGTGGAAGGGACAGAGCAGAGGTCAGTGGGGACGGGAAGGAAGGGAAGCGCTGAATACAGTAGATGTTTCTGATGGGATACAATGACCGACTAGCTGTGTGGGTATCTATCCGAACTCATCGGTTGCAAATACTGGCGATGAGACTTGACAGTTGTAGGAAAACAAAAATGGTTTGGTATTGGTTCAGGTAATGGAAAATGCACAGGCAAGGCTGGGGTTGGGCACAATTTGAGCCAGAGACTCGAGAAAAGAAAAGAAAATAAACGTTGCCTGAGGAAATCACTCAAAATACCACACAGGCAACTAAAGAGACAAAAACTATGCAAATGAGAGAGATGTGAAAACGAGTAAGATGATATATATATATATATACATATACACATACACACACACACACACACACACATATATATATACATGTTTAATAGGAGTTGCCAAAGAAGAAGATGAAGAGAATCAGAAGAGGTAGTATTCAAATAGGGAATGGGTTTGCATTTTCCAGAAATGACAAATATATGAGTCCTATATTCAGAAAGCACAGTAAATTATGAGCTGAAAAAACAAAGACGAGAATTTTCAAGGTAACCAGAACAGGACTGATGGTTGCAGAGGGACAGGGGAGAAGAGGAGGTGAGGGAAAAGGAGTGGGAAACCAACAAGCTCAGGGACAAGGGAACAAGAAGAGAGTTAAAATCGACAGCAAGGAGGGCATAGAATGAATGCCTGGTGGGGGTGGACCAAGTGCAATGTAGTAGAGAGGAAATACAGAGAGTCAAATAAAGGTTGAACATGATAGTGGGACAGTCATAAAATACAAGGGAATAGAGGAACAAACTAGGATGCAAAAGATATACATTGAGATATAAACATAGGCATGTACAGATGTAAATATACTAATATATAATGATAGGGATATAGGCTTATGCACATATGTTTATAGGTTAAGTATTTAGGTAGCAGATGGACATTGGGCTTCTACTCAGTCCTTCCTCAATGCAAGAACACATTGTTCTAATGACCTGGCATTCTATGATGCTCACCTTCTCAACACTATTGGTGAAGACAAAATGGGTGCATAAGCAAATGTGGTGAAGAAAGCTGATGGTTCCTGCCTATTAAAATATATAGCATCTGGGGTTTTAAAAGCTTGAGGATAGACAAACAGTCATCTAGCTGGGAAGTAACAAAGCACACATGGGAGAAGCACACCAGCTTCATGAGGCATCGACAGAATCAGATATTAGGCATCAGAATACCCCAAACAAACAATCATACAGATGTGACTATGGTGGGGGCAGAGGGGAGACCCAAAGTCCATCTGTAGACAATTGTACACCCCTCTACAGAAGGGTCACAAGGAAGGAATGAACCACCTAAGGTGTACTGATGAAATACACAACATTTCTCTAATTCTTTAATGTTTCTTGCCCACCATTATCATGAACCCATTTCTACCCTACAAATCTGGCTAGCCCACAGCATGTACACTGGTGCACATAAGAGCTCTTGACACACAGAATCCAGACAGATACCCCCCCAGGAACAATAATGGGAATATCGATATCATGGGGGGGGGTTAAGAGGGAGGAAGTGGGAACTGATGAGAATGATCAACTTATAATATCCTCCCTCAGGGGATGAACAACAGAAATGTGGGCTAAGGGATACAGTAAATGGTGTAAAACATGAAAATAAAAATGATTTATAAATTATCAAGGGTTCATGAGGGTGGAAGGGTGAAGGAGAGAGGAGAAAAAAAGAAGAGCTGATACCAAGAGTTCAAGCAGAAAGAAAATGGTTTTGAAAATAATGATGGCAACATATGTACAATTATGCTGGATACAATTGATATATGGGTTGTTATAAGAGTTGTAAAAGTCCCCAATAAAATGATTTACTAAAAAAAAGGTTGCCATGGAGAAAAGACATCTCCTGCCCCCTATTCCCACCCTCACCCCCACCCCATGAAATGAAAATTAGATTGATAATAGACTTTATAATAATAACAACAGAAATCAATTGTCAAAAAGTAATACCTTTGAAGTATTTAAAGTACAGTATTCTGTATTCTACACCCAACTAGATAACCATTCAAAAGGTGGGAAATAAAACAAAGACAAGGGAAGATATAAACTAGGCAGATCCTTGTTGATGGACATTTAAAGAATATACTTCAGGAAGAAGAACATTCAATTCAAAAGGAGGAAGGGAGATAATGTAAGAAGAAACAGTAAAAGTAAATTAATAAATATGAGGGCAAATCTAGCAAAGTAGAACTTGTAAAAACAACATGAATAGGGGCTGAGCTTGGTGGCCTACTGGTTGTGTGCGGGACTGTGGCCCACAGGGTTGATGGTTCAAGTCCAGCAGCAGCTCTCCAGGAGCAAGGCTGAGCTTCCTACTCCCACCAGGGCAGCAGTGATGCCACAAAAAACAAAAACAAAAACAAAAAAAAACATGAATACTGGTGATAAATTTGTGCAAAGGAAGAATAATACAAAAACAACTCTGGTTAAATAACAGGACAACAAGTATGTTTAAGATGGTGTAAGTTCCAAATTAAAATGTTTTAAGGTTTTGGTACAGGTTTAGAAGAGTCTAGAATTATTAATTAACTGTAGACTTCACCAATTAAAATTAATGTTTATGATAATACAAATCATCTCCATATCTTCCAAGTCAAAATGGAACCCTGAAAAAAAGGAATCTTTTGGAAAGCAGGGAAGCAAAACCAGATAAACAAACAAACAAAAGCAAAGACAAATCATGTGATAACCCAAACCCAAACTAAACCCACTGCTGTTGATTTGATACTGACTTACAGGGCCCCAATTTAGGGTTTCTGAGGCTGTAAATTAGTGGTTCTCAACCTTCTTCATGCAGTTTAATACAGTTCCTCATGGGGTAGTGACCCCCCAACCATAAAATTATTTTTGTCGCTGCTTCATCACTGTCATTTTGCTACTGTTATGAATTGGATCACCCAAAGGGGTCTTGACTCAAAAAACTGCTGCTGTAGATGTTTACAGGATCAGACAACTCATCTTCCTCAGGGTATCTGGGAGATTTGACCCACCAACCTTGTCTCCTTGCAGTTAACCTAACCCATACGCTCTGTACTGTGACTAGAAATGACAAGCTAAATTCAACAATGGAACTCATGGCATTAGTGATCAAAATAAACAGAAGTGAACAATAGTGACCAATTCAATAATAAAGGCTACTAGATTATGTTTTGATAGCTCAACTACATGCTATTTATAGAAGACATATCTAAAATACGAGAATTTGGAAAGGTTACTAGCAATAGGATTGAAAAAGATATTCAAGGTAAATGGTAACCAAAAAAAAATCAATGTAGCAATACACTTTGTCCTTATGTATCAATTCCTACTCCCACCAGGGCAGTAGGAACTATTTTTGAATAGTTCATATTTACAACAGCAGTGAAAAAAATGTATCTGATTATTTTGTGCATCCATGATGTATGCCTGGTAGTAACAAATGCCAAGGTGCATGCTGGGAGTAATGCTAGCTATCATGGTTAACGGTCATGTGAAGTTAACAACTGAAAGTTATGTGTCAACTTGGCTGGGTCATGATTTTCAGTGGTGGAAGTTGTATAATGATGCCATTTGGGAATTACATAATGAATGCCAAATTTTGTGACATGATGCTATCCTACTCTATTTTTGCAGAACACCAATTTTTATATAACGACCTGTCTTTTGGACCTAACTACATTGATAAGTGAGGAGTAGGTGTATTCATATCAGGAAAACAAACAGGTCTTAGGTAAAATGCATTGGTAGGGTTAAACAGGTTCACTACATAGTGATAACATAATCACAAAACAAGTAAATTATTCATAACTTACAAGCCCTAATAATACATAACTTACAAGTCCTAATAGTATCAAAATATATAAAACCAAATTAAGTGCGTTACTGACAACATGGCCAACATCAGCGCCACAAGGAATATTTTAATGGACTTTAAAAATAACTGACAGATGGATTAGACAATATGCGTAAATGTATAGAGAGTTTGAAATCATAAAGGTAAGTTTAGTCTTAGGAACACACAAGAATCATTTACCCATAATGAGAAAATATATATTCTTTTTAAGTACACATGGAGTATGACAAAAGCCAAACATGTACTAACTATAAGTCAGATCTCAAGAAGAACAAGGATTTAGTCATAGAAGGTATGTTCATTCACTCCAATACAGCCAAACCATAATTATTTTTAAATGTGCTTTTAAAATGCTCATGTGCTTGAAAAATTATAGAAGAGGGAAAAGAAAATGAAAATGAGGTGCTGTTTGCCAATTGAACGTTCCTTAAACACTGCACCTCCAATCTAGTGGTGTTCAGCTAAATCTGCACTTCGTGGCAAACTTGTAGCTCAAAGAGTACATTGGAAACAAAGATTGGAGGCTGCTAAGATAAGCATCTGCCTCGAGAAATGAGAAGTTCTCTCTCTTGTGGAACAACTGCAGGGTCAGAGGGCCTCACTTAAAGACCCCGAACCTCAAGTCCCCAGTTAACACACTGATTAGATACTATAAGATGTGGCAGAACTATTCCTGTGGGTTTCCTAGATTGTAATTCTTTATGGGAGTAGAAAATGCGATCTTTCTCAAGCAGAGAGGCTGGTGGTTTCAAATTGCTGAACTTGTGGTGAGCAGTGCAAGGAACAACCACTCTACTGTCGGGACTCCCTCACTTCAACATACATAGGGTGTAAGAGGAAAAAAACATTCCATTCATAGGGTGCTTTGCTTAGAGAATGCCTTCCCCACCAGAAGCCAGCTATGGGGATCTGCAGACTGTCTCCTATCTGAAGGACAGACATAGGGAGGAGCGGGCAGGGGGAGATGTCGGGCAGTGTAAGATATGACAAAACAATAATGACTGCAGAATAGTGATGACTGGGGTGGGGAGGGGGGAAAGGTTGGAGGGGGAAGGAAGGGGGTGCTCATACTGAGGGCCCAAGTGGAAAGGCAGATGTTGGGAGAACCAACGAGGGCAGGCAAGGGGGGGTGCTTGGCACAGTATATGTAACTATGTACTGAACTATGTATGATGAAAAGTGATGTATGAGCACCTAATAAAATGATTAAAAAAAAAAGAAAGTAGAAAATTTACCCTCATTTCTAAGCAACCTTGATCCAAACTACACAACTTTATTTTACAATTATCCGAGCATGTGACCATGTTTTTCCATGCCTGTGTGCCTTTGTGATACTGTGCCTTTGTTCACAGTGCCCTCCAACGTGGCAGGCTTCAACTCATTCTCCTATTTTCATTCTAAGTGCTATCTTCTCTGGGAAATCTTCCATGACTCCTCCTAGCAGAATTATTAACTTTTTCATTCTTGCACTTCTTCACATTTGTGCTAACACACAGCAAATATTTGCTTTATGGATACAAGTGGGGATGCATGAATAACACTGCTAAACTGAATATGAAAAATCGATGAGGTTTTGAATGATGTGAGCTATAAGCTAGAATTTGCTTCAAGCCCAGTTAGGTTTTCTTTCAGGCCCAACTTAATAACAACACAATGGTCTCAACACTAATATTAAAGTTCAAATATCTCGGGCATAAAATGGAAGGAAAATTCAACCTCAAGTATCAATATCAAAGGGTTCTAGGGGTAAAAATTCAATTATGCAGAAAGCATCCAAAGAAAATGCTTGTTCAGGGCCACTGTACAAAAGAAATATGCTTGATGGACATTCAAATATTCCAGGAGGCAGAATAGGACCGAGAACTCATGGTATTAAAGGAAGAAGTCCAGGTTTCACTACAGACACCGGGAAACCAAGCGACCGTAAGTTGATAGAATACAACAAATGGCTGCAATGTGGGAAATGTGTGCATCTAGGCCAACAACCCTGGAAGACCGCTACCTGGCCAACCGACTGGAAGAGATCCCTATTTGTGACTATTCCAAATAAAGATGACCCAACACTATGTCAAACTTGTCCAAGAATATCATGAATATTGAATGCAAGTAAAAATGACTGAAGATGATTAAAATATGATACATTGACAAAGAACTGAGATCAATTCAACCCAAATTCAGAAGAGGACATGGGTCGAGGGATCTCATTGCTGTTGTCAGATGTGTCTTGGCTGAAAGTGAGGAATAGCAGAAAGATGTTTGCTTGTGTTCTACTGATATGCACAGGTGCTTAGTTAGGGGGCTCATAAGACATTATGAATAGCATTGGGGAGAATGGGAATTTCAGAACATGTCATTGTATTCCTATAGAACCTGGACATACCCCAAGAGATCCTCATTGGAACAGAACAAGGGGACATTCGGCTTTAGAACCAATGAAGGTGTCATCAGGGCTATATCCTTTCACCACATTCACTTATTCAATCTGCATGCTGAGCTGGATGCTTCTGAGTTCATCGGAGAAGCTATCTAAAGAAGAACAAGGCATCGGGGTGGGAGGAAGGCTCACTAACAGCCTAAAATATGCAGATGCCACAACTTTACTGAAAGTGATGAGGACTCAACACTCCGATGAAGATCAAAGCCCACAGCCTTCAGCATGGATCCCACCTCAAAGAGGGAAAATAGAAATCGTCAGAACTCAGCATGATGGCAGCATTATGATAATTGGAGAAGAGACTGGAGTTGTCAAGGATTTCGTTTCACATGGATCTATAATCAAGACCTATGGAAGAAAGAAAGAAAAGGCAAACAACATGTTGCATTGGAAAAAAAATCTGCTGCAAAAGCCCTCTGTAAAGTTTGAAGGAGCAACACTGTCACTTTGAGGGCTGTGCTGTGCCTGATCCAAGCCATGGTATTTTCAATGACTTCAAATGAATGTGAAAACTGGGACTTATTCCCTGGCTGGTACGAAGGGAAACTGGAAGACTAGTATTCCATGGCACGAAAACTGCCACTCTGGTAGTTGGAGTAATGTCCAAGCACATTTTCCTACGGTGATCTATCTTTTCCACTGCTTTCCCACTTCAAACCGTGCTGCCTTTAGATAAGCAATTGATTGATTTTATCTCCTTACAGAAGCAGGCATTTCTATTGGCTCTATTTTCTTCCCGCAGTGGAATCCATCTCCTCTCATACCTTCCCCCAATAGCATTTGGGCGTGGCAGGACTTTATGTCCCATGCCTGGATTCAAAATGTTCTCCATAAGCCTGAATTTTTTGGCTATATTAATTTGGTTATGAAATTTGCCTTGACAGCTTTCAATGTATAAAAAATAACCACTTTGCCCCTGTGGCTCCTTAAATTTTAAAGTATGTGAAATTAAAGGGGAAATCGTGGGATGAATATAAGACTTTTCCACAATTCTATCTCCTCCAAAATACTAGCACCAAATATTGGAAACTGTTTGCCAGCACTTGGTGGGAGGTCAGATGCCTAGAGAGAGTCTCCCTAAAGGCTCCAGTCATCCACACGCCATTGTCTCTTCCACAGAAGGTAGGGCTCGCTCCACACTGTGAGGACAATAGGTCACTTTCCCTGAAAGATTTGGTTAAATCAAGTCTCCAGCCAAAGGGCAATCAAGGTTAGGTCACCGTCATGAATCTAAGGTCCGCCCATCTTGTCACACATGGGACCCCAGTATGACCCCTTTCTATTGTGTGCAAGACCCTAGATCGTCCTCCTCATTGCTGTATAACCTATAATGCTACTCCTTCCTGTGATGTATGGTTACCTATAATCACACCCCGCCTCCCAATTTATATATACCAGGGTTAGAGATGAACTCTCTCAGCCCAAGTTTCTCTCTGGTCCCTGGCTTCTTGCCTGCGCCATGCGTGGATCTGGGCTGTTGAGATCATGGCCGCCCAGGAGGTGCGCATGCTACCATAAAGTGTGTCCGACTCCATTATTGCTAGCTCTCATATTTTCAATGACTTTACTATAATCTTTACTTACTATAACGATATAATTGTGCCAAACAAATCCATGATGGTGTGTAAGGGGCTGGCTCCTCTGACAAGGGCTGGTGAAAAATGGATGCCTTTGAATTACATCATTGATGAGGAATCCCTAATACACTTCTTGGAAGAAGTACAATGAGAGGACTTCTTACACATGAGGATGGAGGTGCTTCATCTTATTTACTTTGGATGTGTTAGCAGGAGGGTTCAGTCCATCAAGAAAGACGTCATTCTTGGTAAAAGAAGGTTTTCAATGAGACAGATAGACACAGTGGTTGCAACAATGAGCTCAGAGACAACAAACATTGTGAGAATGGCATGCGACAGGTTCTGTTGTGTTCGGATGTACATGGAGTTGGTGTGAGTCAGGACCAAGATGATGTCATCTAAAAACTCTGCACCCGGTAATAGTTGGGGGCATTAGCAGATGACAAGCAATATGAGTCAGAATGACCAGTCTAAACGCTTCGCCTTTGCCTTCATGTCAGGCTAGACCAGCGCTGTCCAGCAGAAATAGCATGCAAGTAAAGGATACATTGTGGCAGTTACATAATTTGGTATCAACTTGAGGTTATTAAGAGTGAAGGGGGAAAAAAAAGAGGGAAGGGGTGGAGTTTAGACTCTCAATCAGGTTGCACCTTGATCACCTCATTTGGAGGCGGTATGGAGATAAATGGCTTACTGGAGGCCAGTCACACTCTCTCTGCTTACTCTCCCTGGGAGACACTTCTGTTAACAAGCCACATGGACCTACGCTGATGGAGCCAGAGTCCTGCAGCTGGAGGAGCGACATGGAGACGCACATCCGTACTGAGGTGTTTCTACCATGACTGGATCCATAAGACTTTCCACTTACTGGCCTGTCATCTTTTTGCATTCTATGTCATTACATGTGTTGCATGAGTTTGAAGAGAAATTTACAGACTGGTTTCAAACATGTGGGCTGTTATTGGACATACGGATTAGATCTGGACTAGGCTGGGATGTTTTCTTAATATACAATTACTCTTTATAGAAAGTTCTTTCTTATGTACAGATTAATGTGAGATAGTTAAAGTTTATTGTGCCAACCTGGCCAATATGCACATGGGGAATTAATTGAAGGGCAGAGAGCTACATGGTTTGGCGAGCCTTGCCTTTCTAGTTTTCTAGCCTCATGCTCTCTGATGGTCGGACCAGGGTGCTGCTGCCTTAGCCAGTTCCTTGCTTCAGCTGGCAAGGCTACTTCCTGCAAGACATGCCTTAGGAGTAGACAGAAGGGCCTATCCTGATGCAGCCTGGTGCTGGAGCATCCACGTGAAGACCTCTACCAGTGATGAGATGTTTACATGCTCACTGATTAGACTTTCCTCCTACAGTTGATGTCATTGTGTGTGTTGGGAGATGAAGGAGGAATTTGTAGATTGGTGTTGGACATATGGACTAATGTTGGACTTATGGGCTTGAACAGCACTGGGTTGGGATGCTTTTGTAAGGTGCACTTCCCCTTCATAGAAAACTCTCTCTTATATACAAATGAGTTTCTGTGGATTTGTTTCTCTAGGTTACCCAGATTAACACATGAATGTCTCTGGATCTGTTTCTCTAGTCAACCCAGACATACATATAGTTTAATTTTCTTCCCTACTAGATACATTAAAGATGCAAAGAGCCAGAGAAGAAATGAATTTTAATATTTTATTTTACAAAATATATCTATACTTATCATCTGTTCTGGGATCAACATTCATAATATGACAATAAAGGTTTACTATGAATAGATGAGAGGATTATTAAGAGTATAGTTCACATTTTATGCTAAAGCTTTTCATCTCTTTGTGTGTTTTACATTTATAGCACATCTCAATTCAGATACTAAATTTTCATCAGAAATGGTGGAAACTGGCCCTCTGCCCTGGAGTTGATTCTGGCTCATAAAGACTGTCAATCTGTTCGGGGGTGGACAGTGTTATCTTTCTCCCAAGAAGCAGCTGTAGGCTTGAACCTCTGACCTGGATGTTAGCAGTGTGCTAACAGTGCCAACACAGCCTCCTCTGATCTGTGGTCGTTTTCATAAAATTTACAGTTATTTCAAATAGACTTAAAATTTTTCTAACAACCAAATTACATAGCCTCAAATTATTTCCCTTTAATGTTTGCATCCATATTGGCAAAATGTCCTGAAATGTTGATGCGTATTACCAGACACAGTGTCTATGCCTCTTGATGTGCATGCTGGGGGGGGGGGGAGGGGCAATAATAGCATCTTAAGCAATGCCATTGTGAAATGTAAGTTCTTCCAAAACAATCAAGTTGTATCCAATGAGGACATATTTAAGATGGCTTTCATTTTTATATTTCAATTAAGTTAATTAAAATGAAGTCAAATGAGAAATCCAGCTCCTCAGTCACACTAACCACATTGCAAATGCTTAGCTGTCTGTGATGTGGGGCTGGAAAAGTCATACGTTCACATTCCCAGCTTTCTTTGCTGCTCAAGGTGGTTTCGCAATGCATTTTTTTGGCCAAAGAAAATGTCGGAGAGAGATTGGAGTGCTTTTCTGGAGAGTGTTTGTTTTCCTGATAAAAGGGACAAGCTCAAGGGAGGAATTTTCTAGCAACCTTGTTTCCTCCTTCTGCTAAGTTGAAGGTGAGCATTATTCCATGGCTGAGGCTGAAGCAGACATCTTGCTTTCAGGAGGTAACTTGCATGAGGTTGAAAATCCACCATGATAAGATTGAAATAGTAATAACCAGAGACCCTGATGGCAATTGCTGTGACGGAGGCGCAATTCTGAGATTGCCTCCCTTGTCTTGTTAGTAGACAGATAATGGTCACGAGTGAAATATCTTCGAATGTGCATGTTGTTCTGGGAAGAGAGGCAACAGGCAGTTTGAGGAAGGTAAGAAGGTCTATGTTAAAGGAGTTTACAGAAATGGGTTGAAGTCACAAAATAGAAGGCCTACCGAGATACTTTAACTGCGGAGTGCAGAACAGTGTATTTTCCCTGTATTGTTGACATGATCATGTCCTGCCTTTTCTACCAGGCAGTTTATATATTTGTCATTCTGTTCCCCCTACTGGATTCTATAGCCTGTTCATATGTACAGAGAAGGTATTTTAGAAAACACGCATTAGCTGGCTGGTTAGATATAGAGCTTGAGGTCCACTGTTAGTTCTTTAGTACAGATAAAAATACTTAACATTTAAGGAAGCAAAACAGAGCTCCAATAAGGGTTACTGTATTAATAAGTCAACTTAAAAGTCTTTAGCCTATCTCTTTTTTATATATAAATCATTTTATTGGGGGTTCATACAACTCCTATCACGAGCAATACATACGTCAGTTGTATGCAGACCACATTTGCATCTTTGTTGCCATCATCTTTCTGGAGATACCCTCCTTCCACCTAGGCCCCTGGTACAAGCTCCCCACATGTCCCCTCCCTCCCCCTTCCCCTCCCCCATGAACTCCTAACAATTTACAAACTGTCATTATTTTGTCATCGTAAAATATCTGATGCGTCCCTTCACTCACTTCCCTGCAATAGGTTTCCCCTTTCTACTCCCTGCAATAGTAGATCCCTGCAATAGGTTTCCCCTTTCTACTCCATCCTCCCTCCACCCTCCTGGCATCACCACTTGCATTTCTGGTCCTGAAGGGGTCATCAGTCCTGAATTCACCTGTTACTGGCTCCAGTGTGCATCCCCTGGTCTAGCTGGAAAGGTAGAATTGGGGTCATGATAGTGGGTGGGAGGAAGCACTTCAGAACTAGAGGAAAACTGCATATTTCATTGTTGCTACACTGTACCTTGACTGTCTTGTCTCCCTACAACCCTTCTGTAAGGAGCTGTCACTTTACCTTTTGATGGACTTTGTGTCCCTAATCTGTATTCTCCCTCATTCATAATGAAATAATTTTAGTTCTTTGATGCCTGATACCTGATTCCTTTGATACCTTGTCGTCGCACAGGCTGGTGTGCTTCTTCTATGTGGGCTTTGCTGCTTCTCAGCTAGATGGCTGCTTGCTTAGTTTCAAGACTTTAAGATCCCAGATGCTTTATCTTTTGATAGCTGGGCTTCACCAGCTTTCATTACCACATTTGCTTATGCACACATTTGTCATCAGCGATCACATCAGGAAGATGGGCATGCAATGATATGCTTTTTAGTTCTTGAAGCTTGATTACTGATCCCTTTGACACCTCACGGTCACACAGCTGTGTGCTTCTTCCATGTGGACTTCGTTGCTTCTGAGCTAGATGGTTGCTTGTTTACTTTCAAGCCTTTAAGACCCCAGATGCTACATCTTTTGATAGCTGGGCACCATCAGCTTTCTTCACCACTTTTGCTTATGCACACATTTTTCTTCAGTGATCTTATTGGGGAGGTAAGCATACTGGAATGCCAATTATTTAATAGAACCAAGTGTTCTTGCATTGAGGAAGTACTTGAGTTAGTCTAACTCTTATACCTCATAAATACCTAAAACAAAAAGGCCACTGTTGGTTGAATTTTGTCTAACTCTTTCTTACTTTCAACTCGCATTTGATGTCTCTTTTAACCTCTTCTAATGTAACCTCATGGCATCCTAACCATTATAGGCATTCTTCATTATATAATGCTTCACAGAGATTGTGTTTTTTACAACTCTAAAGTTTGTGGCAACCCTTCATGGAGAATGTCTATGGGTGCTATTTTCCCTAACGGCATGTCCTCATTTTGTGTTGGACTGCTAACTGCAGGGTTGGTGGTTCAAATCCCCAAGTTGCTCCATGGGAGGAACTTGAGGCTATCTGCTCTCCTACAGATCGACAGACTCTACAATTTACAAATGCTATCATGGGTAATTATGAGTCATAATTGGCTTAACGGCAGTGGATTTGGTTTGGTCTGTCAATTTTGGGTAATTTTCATGATGTTTAAAACTTCTTCATAACAGTACTGAGTGCTCACTAGTCTGCAGTATAGTAAAGACAGAACTGCTTTATGCACCAAGAAACCAAAAATCCAAGAAACCAAAATGGAACTCGCTGAATTGAAATGTTCAGTTCATTGCAGTGGTCTGCAACCAAGCTAGCGAAATCTCTAAAGGTCTGGCCACATTGCTCTGAAATCAAGTCCCTAGTTCTCTCTCCTTTATATCGCTTTCAAAACAAGGCACCCACCTTCAGATTTGCAGCTTGAACACAGTGGAAACCTCGGCTGGCTAGTTTGTCCCCAGCCTCAACAACTCTAACTCACTACTCAGTCAAAGTTCTCTGATCATATTTTAACAAGGAATATTTTCAGGTATTAAGGGAATATAAGCTTTGTGGGATATTGACTGTACACTTTTTTAAAAGATAGGAAAAATAGCAATGTCTGCTCTCTCCACCAAGAAATGATAACTGTAAGCTTCTGTTGTGTTCTCTTCCAGCCTTATTATTATTTTTTTCTTTTCTGTATAGGCTTAGATCTATGTAACATAATGGAAATTACACGACAAAATTTTACGTTCAGCCTTTTTCCTTTCTCAAATGCATCATGAAACAGTCCCTGCGCTGTCAAACCTTCTTTGAAAGCAGCCTTTTAAAGAGAAAACAAGTGCCTGATAACTCATCCGATGATCATCCTTTTAAGTTGATTCAGCCATCTTTTCAGGTAATCACTTCTCTCTTCTGGTTCCCATTGGGACTGCTGACCATCTTTTGTATTAAAAACAAATTCCAAATCTTGGAGCCTGTGAGGTGAGCCATCGGTCTGCACCTGCCTCTGGGCTCCAGCTGGCGGTTCCCGTTGAGGGTTTGCTCTGACCCCTCTGCGCCAGCACTCATTTCCATCCCCTCTCCATCCCTGCCCCCATCTATGTGAGATCACTGTGGTCCTATCTAGGTGTTGTCATTAGCCATTAGCCTTTTAATCAGTCACCAAGACCTTGAGGTTCTGATTCCTGTTCACCTTCTGGGGGCAGAGTGGAGCTGTCTGAGAGTGCCCCGGGAACAGATCACTAGGTCATTCCTGCAGCAGGGCTGGTGGGTTAGAGAACCCAAACTCGTTGCCATCGAGTCAATGCCCACTCCAAGCGATCCCCTGTGCATTTCTGAGACTACAATGCCGTTCTCCTGAGGAGCGGCCAGCGGTTTCGAACTGCCGACCAGGCGGATCGCAGCCCAACACGCAACCGCTACGCCACCAAGCACCCACTCTCCTGTTCTTCGTGCTTCAGACACACTTGGTTACCCAGGGAGCACATTTGTCTCTGGCGGTTTGTAACTGGCTGGGTCTGTGCTTCTCCCAAGTGTGTATGATACTGCCACACAGGGCCAAGGGCAGGAAGGGTGGAGCTAGCAGGGACCAGGCCCTGATTGGCTACTTCTCCTGGACCCCCACTTTTGGTGGTCCGCGCTGGCTGGCAGGGAGCTGAGCGGTGAAGCAGGGCTATCCCAGGCTCAGAGCGGAGCAGCAGGGGGAGGGGGGCGCGGGGGAGTGTTGGCCAGGCTCTGATGAGCAAGATAGGAGGCGTTTGGAGACCATCTGCCTCTCCGGTCTAAAATGAAAACATATTTATCTTGGCGGCCGAGTATCTGGAAGACGGGGGAACCTCTGCGCATATGTGAGGCTCACCCTCCTTTTGGAAAAAACAATGCCCTCAATTAAAGCCACGATCTGCTTTCGATTAGCCTCTGTGCTAAGTGGAAACCAGCACACTAACGGAAGGGCCCCGATGAAGTGTCCCTACTTTTGGAATAAACGTTGCGCTGCTTCATACGGCTCTTCTTTCGTCATCGGCCATCTGGTTCAAGATGGAATCTGGAACACAAAACTGTCGCCTGCCTTCTCCTCGGATGCCTCAAGCCTGAGCTTGGCGGTTTGCCTCGACGCAGCCTGCATTCCAGTGGGCTGAGGTGGCCAGGCCAGGCCGTGCCAGGCCAGGTGGAAGGTTTACAAGCACCACTCTAAAGAGCAGCGTTATGCTGAGGAGGCCCTTCTGGGAACCCACTGGCTGGCTGTATTCGCGGTCATGACCCACCTCCGGAGGCCTGGAGACCGTCCAAGAGATGTTTTCTGCCCACTTGGCTCATAAGCACCAAACCCGAGGGCCCACGGAGCGTTCTTTGGGCCAAAGTGGGAGAGTCAGGCTTTCGGGAGTCCCAAGTTTGATGTCCGTTAACAAGAATGACAAGAGTCCATTTAAAAAGCCGCCCTCTGATCCAGACTTTGATTGCTACATCATGCAGCAGGACTCCTCGGATACCTCTGGTGGCAAGACCACGTGGTGCTACCTTCTCAGAAACATCTATTGGGATCAGGCAGAGGCAGGTTCTGATTCTGTGTATCTGGGGTGGCAATGCAAATTCTCAGCTGAAGTCCAACCAGAATGCAGGGGCTCAAAGTCCTGCTTCTGAGTAGACCTGGCTTCCTTTTCCCCTTCTTGATTACATGAAACCGAAGCGAAGCGAACCAAACCACTCGCAAACTCACTGCCATTAAATCCATTCTTACTCACAACAACCCTGGGTAGGGCGGCCCCTGGAGGCTGCAATCTTCGCGGGCATAGAGAGCCTGCTGACCTTGCAGTTAGCAGCCTCATATGTAATCCATATGCCACCAGGACCCCTTCATCATTTGAACTTTAATTGGTCGCAAAGACTCTGGGAGTTATATAATCTGGCGTCCTTTTGAGAGGTGTATGAGTGAAGGGGTAGGGTCTGGCCTATCAATCAAGTTATAACCGATGAGGTCTCTGTGTGGCCATGACTTTCTCCTGAGAATTCTGAGAACTCCTGCATTTTCTCCTTGAAGGCGGGAGACACTTCTCTCTCCCATGGTTACTCCCTGGGAGACATTGCAGCTGACAATACATATAGAACTACATTAGTGCCCATAGCTGGAGAAGCCACATGGACCTATCCTGATGCAACCAGACCTCTGGAGGCAGAGAAGCCACGTAGAGATCCCTGCCAATGCTGAGATGCTTACAATGCCACTGGGTCCACAAGACTTCCCACTCACTGGCTTGTGACCCTATTGCATTCAGTATCATTGCATGTATTTCATAAGTCTGAAGAAGACTTTAAAGATTGGTATCTGAAATATGGGCTAATATTGTACTTGATCCAATATTGGACTTCATCTGGGCTATGCTGGGATGTTTCCTCAATTTTCATTTGTTCTTGAATATATACACCTCTTTCTTATATACATATGAGTATCTATGAATTTGTTTCTCTAGTCCACCCAAGCTAACACAAAGCCCTTTCCATTCTTTCCCTGTCACCTGCTTCTCCTCTCTTCTTCTCCTGAACATATCAGCTTTGGTTCAAGTCCCATCATCTCATGCCTCGATAACTCCCTCAATATTTTCCTTTGCACCCGCCAGGAGTCCAGTCAACACCCCACTTCAGTGCTTATCCAGAGGATTCTTTAAAAATAAACCAGATGACTTCTCAAGGTTCCCTCATGTTTATGGTACATATCCAACCCTCAAAGCCTTCTCTGTTGCCACTCCCCCTTGCAGTGCTCTTTGTAGTCTAAGTCACTCGGCCCCAAGAAGTGCTTTAAACATTTCAGTCACACCTGCCACTGTTCTTTCTGACCCTGCTAGTCTCTAATCCTAGAACACCTTTCTCCATCACCTCTGGCTGAGGAATTTCTTTCAAGAGGCTAGAGATGCTGCTGCCCCTGGTGCCCACTTGTACTCCTCTAGGGAAAATGTCACCCCCACCCCCACCCCAGCCCCATGCAGTGGCGAGCAGCTCCCTGGTTTTTGCCCATCTGTGTGACTTCTATGGAAATTCTTGAGTTCAGGGTTGGGTGCTCGGCGATCTGGCACAGTGCTTCTCCTGTGTGTGGTGCTCAATCAAGTTCGCTGCATGAATCCACGAGGAAGTGAACGAGGCTATTCTGAGAAATGGTTCCCTGTCCATGCCCCTCCCTTCCTCACCCATCCTGCACTTCTTTCCCTCTCTTCCTCTGCCCTCCACACCCGCCCCCTCTCTTTCTTCCCTCCAATGAACATTGGCTGCCAGAATTATTTTGAACTCTTGGGAGGAACACATACTTCAGTTTCTCAGAAAAGAATGAGATTTAGGGGAGCTGGTAGGAGCCCCACTGGTGTCATTGGGCATGAGTTGACCGTGATCCCACAGGTCAGCAGTTCAGAACCTCGATCGTACATGGGGCTTTCTACTCCCTTTGGAGTCTCTGAAATCCACAGGGCAGTTTTGCCCTGTCCTACTGGGCTGCTCTGAGTCGGCAGCAACCTGATGGATGGCAGTGAGTTTGGGTTTTGCTTTTTTGGTATTTCCGGAATGACACCATGAGGAGCTGTCCCTGCTCAGCGGAACCACCCTAATAAATACAAACCGACCAGTTTGTGGTCTTTGGAAATTATTCTAAGGACATACAGGAAAGGAGGCACCATTCTATCTCCAGAACATGGGCTGCATCTTGGTAAGAAGGAGTTTGTGGCATCTGGACCATGGCTTTCTCCCTCTCCATTCCTTCCCCCCACCCCACCCACTGAGTGCCCACAAGAGCTGGAGGCCCTCTGTCCGCTGGTTCCCTGGATTGAGTTGCAATTTCTCTCAGGGAAGGGGCAGGCTGTCGGCATCTCTGACCCCAGCACCTGCCCCCCTGTTGCCGGAAGCTCCATCTCAAGGAAGAGCCTTGAGCACTCTGGGGCTGCCTGTCTCCTCCAGATCCCACTGTGAAGCAGAGAAGACTCCACCCCCAGCTTGACAGGCCAGGTTGCCCTTCTCCCAGCTCTCTCATAGGGTGGTGGCAGCGGGAGAGGGGAGCTGAGAAAGGGGGAGGCTGCTGAGCTCCCGCCACCCCAGCACCTTACTCACCCGCCCCCATTCTCAGCTCTAGAGCAAGAGTTTTGAGGGTCTTCCTGGAGGGGAACACGACAGGGTGCAGTCGCCCTGTAAGGCCGTCAGGGAGGCTTTTTACAGGTGAAATGTAAGTTTATCAGCTACATCTTTGACCAGGCCTAGGGCCTCACCCACATGAGAGTTGCACACAAATGTTTATAGCAGAATGGCCCCAACGCAGCAGCGGCTGTGATACTCTGCTATAACTGAACAGATAAATAAACAGCGGAGCGTCCACACGGTGAGGGTGTTATCCGCCAGTAAAAGAACTGAGCCATCAGGCCGCCGCAAGGCATAAATCGCATATTGCGGAGTGGAAGGTGCTAGTCTGGGAAAGCTTCTTTCCGTCAGAATCCAGCTGTATGCCATTCTGCAAATGGCCCAGGGGCAGAGAAAGTGAAAAGATTGTAAGGGGAGGGCCTGAGGGGGGAGGGGGAGATTGTGTGGCAGTCCGGAGGAGAGGTGCTGGCCTGAAATTCTGCAGGATGCTGAAATAGTGAACATGGGGCATTGTGCCCGAACGGAATCCCACAGAACTGTCCCGCCCAAGAGTAACTGTAAAGTCAGGCCTGAGCTTTTCCTGTTAGCACGGTGTCAGTATTGGCTCACAAGGTGCTGACGGTGGGGGAACCACGTGATGAGGACATTTCTGCGCGCTCTTCCTTTAAACTGAAAGCCGCCCTGAGGAAATCGAGCCTACGACTTCAGCACAGAACAAAATCGAGTCCCGGGGATGAAGTCAAGTAAAGCACTGGGGATGATGTGGGGCATGATAAACGATGAAGCAATAACACTTTCTATAACCTAATCAAAAGGCACAGCGCTTCAAATAATGGCTATAAAAGAATAGGAAAAAGCAAATGCCTCCTCCCCATTCTTCTCTTCACCGGTTTTGCAAGCACTTGTACAAACAGTGTGCATGCAACTGTATTGCATTGCGAGCCTCTCACATATAGGGATATGATATGACAGCGTGAACGAGGTGAGGGTAAGAAAATGACATCAGAATCTGAGTGCCCAGGAATGGTGAAGAGAGTCAGGAGTGGGAACTAATAAGGCTAATATAACAAGTCCTGTAAATAGACCCTTGTTCTCTTTTCTTCATTCATCTCCTTTAAATAGATGCGATATGTATAACATGGCACAAAGAGGGGTGAGGGAAGAGAGTTGTAAAGGTCCAGTATTGATAATCCACACATTAATGAGCATACTTCTGAAGTAAGTTCTGATAAGTATTTTAAATCCTAGAGTGACCACTAGGAAATAACTCAACAGTATATAGTGAAAGAGTCATTCGAGGCATGAAAATGTTACAGTAAATACTTTCCGTGTCACGTAGAATAAAGCAGTGAAGGAAGGGCGAGATAGCAAAAGATATACGACACAAAAAACAAGTAAAGTAGAAACCATGCCTCTAACTGCAGTGATAATAGCATTAAATAAAATTCAATCAATAGAATGCCACTGCTTGATGCTTGCCCTCATAAAGAGATCACTGAAGATAGTGGTGCAATAGAAATGTGTGGTAAACAAACCAGATGGTGCTCGGCTATCCGAAGGAATAGCATCCGAGGTCTGAAAGCATCTTGTCTTTAAAAGATGAACTATCTAAGTCAGGCATCAACTAAGTCCACATGGAAGAAGCACGCTAACCTGTGTGATTAAAGGACTGTAAATAACAATATCCAAATCCAAACGAGGGAATGATACCAAAGCTTAAATTGTGAACACCAGGCTTGTAAATGACTGTGGGTGACAATGGAAGCACCAAATCCATTTTCAGCGTCCACCCAAGGATGGAGACTCTCTTGAATAACACCTTCCCTCCCACACCCTGACCAAAGGAAGAAAGCATTGTAAAGTCAGTTATGGAAATTGCAGTTAGGTTAAAATGTAAAATCTTATCATTTGATCTTCCTTTTGACTCGTTTTAATGTTTCAGTTATTTATTTTTTTTAAGTGAAGTGTAAAATACCACGCAGTAAGTCCCTGGTGAATCTCCTTTGACCATGGACCAGGGGTGTGAATGGTCTCGCTATCGTGTTGAACGCACTGGAAAGTAGATTTTTACAGAGGCAGTCAGGTTAAAATGTGGCACCTTGTCAGCTGATCTCCTTTATGATTCCTTTAAAATGTGTTTTTGTTTTGAATATTTTCTGCTTTCTTTTAAATTGAGGTTTAAATTTTTTTTTTACTTTGTTATTAGTGACAGTTTTAAAAGAAATGTTTTTCTCTATGTGAAATCCAGGATAGGGAAATTTATGGAAACCCTAACTGGATTAATGGTACTTTGGAGAGAAGTGGGTAACTAATAAAAATACAAGAATGAAGAAAGTATTCTAAAACTGATTGTGGTGTTGATTGTACAACTCCTCTGGATGTTACTGAATGACCTAATTGTATGACATGTGAATTACTTCTTCAAAAAAGAAACAATAGCAAATGCTCAGAATTAAAGATTCAATCAATGGGAATTATTAAATGTAAATGTGCTAAAGCAATCCAATTAAAGAGAAGAAATTGTGTGGCTCAATAAAAATAAGATCCAACTATATGCTATCTATAGGGGGTGCACTTAATATTCAAAGAGACCAGCATGTTGAAAGTAACAGAATAGAAAACACACCATGGAAGCAGGAAGTGGTGGGGATTGGGAGGGGCTGTCCTAACATGAGATCAAGAGGGCCATTTTATAATGATAGGATGGACAATCCATCATGACGATATAATAATTGTGTGCATGATCTAACAACAGAGGTCCCCAAACACATGAAGCAAACTCTAGCAGAATGGGCCAAATAGTCAATTCAAGAAGACTTGGAGTCTTTGACACCCCGCATTGAAAAGAGGGAAGGGCCACTGGAGGGATGATTGCAAGGAAGTTGAAGACTTAAATAGCGTGGGAGTTAACCAGATCGGCCAGACACTGATAGAGAGTACTGCACCCAACCAAAGTAGCCTGCACAAGACTTCTCCAGCACACGGGAAACTTTCTCTAGGACAGAATGCTTGTCAGACCATAAAGCAAGCCTCAATAACCTCAAAAGGAACAAAACTGTACGCGGCACATCTTTGATCATAGACTGGTGGTCACGGGGCATCCGAGAGCAGGCAGAAGCATCTAAGGAGCCAAGCGTGGGATACCGGAGCTCTGTAACAAGCAGGAAAGGGGGCGCAGGAGGGAGCTTCAGAGCTCAAGCTTCAAAGCTCGGAGTCAGAGGCCGAGGAGCAGTTTCACATGACGGACAAACAGTGCAGTCACAACAGCTCCTCGTCTCCCAGGTCAATATGACCCAAACGCCTGCTGGGTAGCCCCTACCTAGCACGTGGGGCACAGACTTCTCTGTGGGAGTATTTCAGGCCAATGGGAGGATCCTCATAACGTGGTCTCGAAGCATCCCAAGATGAAACCCAGCAATTCATCGCCCTGAGGTGATCACAAAGCCAAACTCAGGAGCACGGTCAGGAAATGATGCCCCCTAGGGGATGTAGAAAGTGTTGCCTCCACAGAGGGGCATGGAAGATTGAGCAAGCAACACATTTTGGGGTAGCAATGAGGAGTATTATGCCATTTTTCACCTACCTGGGCCATCGTGTACGCCGAGATGCTCCTGCTGTTTTTCTGTAAGTCATGTTGGAAGGAGACATTTATTCTGACAGTCCTGAAAAGGACCACTGAGCAGACACCTGCCATCTAACACTGCTGCAAAGTGTGAAAGTTAATGTCTTCCCAGAATGCAAGTAATCTCCCTGGAAACCCATGGGCACTCATACTCCTTTACACAACGTCGTAGGCTCCCTTAAGATCCGAGGGCTTTGAGAGGATTAGATTCTTTCTTGAATGGATTGCCACCGAGGTCTTCTTCCCCTTGGCCTTTTAATTCATGTCACATAAGAAGACTTTACATTGAGCTGAGATTCAATATTACTAGGCCCCGGATGCCAATACTCGGGCCTGGAGTTTGCCAGAAGTCTGCAATCCCTGGTCCGGCAAGATTTCAGGAGGCAATCTGGAAGTATTTTACATGCCAGAAGAAATGTGACACCTCTGTCTTCTCTTTTCATTTCCTTCTCTCCCGTTTTCCCCTTCCCCTGGTGTCTTTTATAGTCTCCACATTTCTCCCTTGAGGCATGCTCTATCCAGCAGGAGGACCCGCCTCTTCCTGAGGAAGTCCGGGCAGTGGGCAGAGTGGCTGAGTTTGCTGCCTAGGTATGTTTTGCCCTTGGGCCTGGCTTCATCCCCACTGACGCTCTGGTCTTTCTTTCCATGATGCCTCTCCCTGCCTGCTTGTCTGGGCCTGAGTTGGTGTGGTCCCTGGACTTTGGGCCAGCTGCTCATGTGGACCTGACATAGTCTTTCCAGGCAGGGACACTAGCCACAGGGCCAGGACTGGCCACACCACCTCTTGGGTTTTACTTATAGGTGGTTGGATGCTGGGTCCTTCATACATGAAGCCACATGTGCTCAGCAAATGTGTCCTCATAATGTGGGCTATCCTGAAATCCCTAGGTGTTCTTACCCTCTGTATCTTTTCACAAGCATGAAAGAGGGTGGTTAGTGGCCTCTCTAAGCATATTTAGGGACGGACTTGGACCGAAAAGATCTAAGCATAACTCAAGCCCTGTACGCCTACCAGTGGAATGATTTTAACTCTTGGTCTTTAAAGAGCTACAGGTTGGGTTTCCAAAGGGAGAGGAAACATGGGTGTATGGCCCTTCTGAAGAACGAAAGAACAAATGCTCATCAGGAAACCCCCGGAAGTAAAGTCAATTCTCAATACATGGCCTTCCCCTACTTTCATTGTTGTGAAGTAGTCCATGTTACTGATACATGTGGTGTGACCTGAGAAGACATGCTTTGAGTTCCAGACCTCCTGCTGGTGGTGCTGGAAACAAGGGTCCAGGATTGCCCATCACTGGATCTGAGAAACCTCAAAGTTTATTCTGAAGCACGAGACAGAAGGAGACAGAGAGGGTGACTACCTCCAAACTGCTTCAAAAGTCCAATGAAAATCAGCAAGTTATGTACCTTAAACTTGGTGATGACGAGGTTTTACATGAACACAGGAAACCATTAGGAGGACTAGGAGTGATCAGAGGACACAATGGTATTTTAATAACAAGACATAAACAGCAGGTTTTGCAAGGATGATGGGAAATTATTGAGTGGTCACAGGTCACCATCCCCAGAAGCGTCTCGTTTATCTAAATTGGGAGATGCTTCCGTTACCTGGCCTTACTAGACCAACCCTCAATCCGAGGCCTCCTGGGGAATGTTTCATGCTTGGGTGCTTATCTTAATGGTCTCCCTTACCACCTGCCTACGTTAGAACACCACTCCTGACTGAGAATTTTTACTGCAAGGGAGAGATGGTGGCGATACCTTTTGGGTTTGAAACAAACTACACCTTAAAATATGTTATATTTCTAGTATTTTGATGAACGGCAGGCTAACTCTTGCACGCCTCCATCGCTGTGTACCTGTGGGTGTCAATTTGAGGAAGCAAAGCCTACTTCATCAGGAAGACTAAATGTTATATGAGATTTTACTTTCCTCACATGGATTTGGAACGATGTTTATCAAAACGGGGTAAAGTGAAAATGCGAGAGATATGCTTCAGGTGTTTTTTTTTTTTTAATCTCCTTTATCTGAAAACCTTCATTCCCCACCAGCACAGGATAAAGGATGCTTTGCTCTGCTTGATGTACGGGTCAGAAGTGAAATAGAAATCAGCAGAAGGACATGCAGTGTGTTTATCTCCAACTCGCCTTCCAGCTTTATTTTCCCCTTTACTGAGCAGCTCCCCTGATTAATTTGGTAACCCAAGGCTGGTGGAGAGCCCAGGCCACATCCTTTTCAATGAATAATTTTCTTTGTGGAAAATTCATTTGGGTTTTTGATCCAGGACCACGATTCCAACCGGGACAATACCACCCACTTCAGTGCTTGCTGCAGTCTTTGGAAAACGTAATCCTTCCAAACTACAATCACCCATGTGCCCCCTCCGGGTCTTCTTGCAGCCTTGTGCGTGGCTTTGCAGGAAGACAAGAACAGTCAGAGCCGCTCTGCAAATCTCGCAGCCGTCGGCAGAGGAACTCTTTGACAGGGTGATGCTGAGCGAGTTTTTGTAAGAGTCTGAGGCATTGAAGAATCTTAGGTTCTTCATCTAAGCCATGATGTGTGACTGAACCGGCAGCCAGGAAAATTAATAAAGGTATTAGAGTTTCTGGGGTTAGCATCATCTCCAAGCAATTTCTGTTCTGACAGAAGAGGTCTTATTAATTTTGGGCATCGGGTAAGGAAGCAGTGGTGTGTGGGTTGTATGCGTCGGACCGCTAAGCGAAAGGGGACCAGTTCAAAGCATCAGTCTCTCTTTGGAGAAACGGGAGGCAGGGTTTCTAGGTCCGGCAAGAGTGACAGATTCAGAAACCCACTGGGCCTGCTCTTCTCTGTCCTCCAGGCTCTCCAAGAGTGGGAATCGACTTGATGGCGCACAGGGTGGCCTGTTTTGCACCACTGAGTTAACTGGCTCTTGGTGGATCCTCCCGTGACAGATGCTTCTTTGCTACATGCATTAATGAACAGCATTGTACAGACTTGGTATTTCATGTCAGGATGCCAGACAACCGAACGTTTCTGTGCAGGGATAATAACGAATCGCACCAATGTGTAAAAATAAACCTAATAATAAATGGGCTCCTGTGAACCAGAAGGTAGAAGCTGAAACGTCGGGGACATGGGACAGTGAGGAGAGGGCCCATTTATTGTTAGGGTTTATTTGTACATATTTATGTGATTCGTTATCATCACTGCATAGAAACATCATCAGCTCCTCCTGTGAATGGGGCTGTGGCTTCACACAGCGTTACTTTCTTTCCCCTTGTCGACTGCATAGTGACAGACGCCCGGTAGGTAGACCTCGGCAGATACTTGTGGAGAACTGTATGTTGTTCAAGAGGAGACTCTGAATTGTGATATCTGGTGGCAAACTTCCAGAGGGGTTCCGAAGACTCCTTTGCAGGTGAACTGCTTTACAGCAGGGGCGTGTAGGATGGCTTCCCCAGGGAAACCATCCAGAGGTGTTGATTACTCCTTGACGCCTGTGTGTGCAGGCAGGCAGGTGAGCAGTCTTTTCCAGCACCACGCAAAAATGGTCCTTGTTCTGTTGCTCAAGGCAGAAATGAGAGCTGCTTCTTTTGCAATTCTCAGTGTCCAGGGTTCTTTCCTTTAAGTCATCTTGAAGCGAGGTAGGAAACCACGACTGAAAAGTGCCCAGGTATGGGGGTTCAAAAGACTCGAGTCAGAGTCTTGACTTTTCTGCATGCACCATGTGACCTTGGGCAAGTCACTTGCCCTCTCTAAGCCTGGCTTGACCTGCTGGGTAAAATGGCTCAGTGGGGAAGGGTGAGGTACGATGGAAACAACTACCCTCTCTACCTCACGGGGGGTGTCCTGGGGAGAAACCACACAATGAACCCAAACGTACAAAACAGGCTGTGAAATGCTGAACACAGGCTGAAGTTGTTTTCTCTTGGCCTGCCATTTAACACACACACACACACACACACACACACACACCCCAAAACAACAGAATGGAAAAGAAATCACAATGAAAAGTTTGCCAGAATTCTTAAGCAACTGAATTTCCATCAACAGAAAGTTTAGAAATATCAATGAATGCAGGAAAAATCCCCATTTACATTCCACCCACCTCCCCCCCACCCCCGCCCTCACCGCCCTGTGTTCCTGAAATCTCAGCTTCTATCTTCCGGTTCATTGGACGGCGGACCACAAGGTTAGGAGTTTGAAACCACCAGCCACTCCATAAGTGAAATATGAGACTTTCTGCTTCGGTTAAGAGTGACAGCTTTTGGGGAAGCTCCTGGGGCAGTTCTGCTCTGTCCTGTAGAGCAGCTTTGAGCCGGAATCAACTTGATGGCAGTGAGTTCTTTTATGCTTCTTTTCCTGCTCTCACTACCCTGACTCCCCCTCAAGCACCTCATTTGTCTCTTTGCACCTCCGTGTGGCTGTGGCTCCTGGCCCAGCCCTGGTTTAGCATGAGTTCCTAGTCTGCACGTGGGGATCTGTTTTACAAGTTTTCCTGTAATCTGGCCAGGGCTCGTTCTTCTCCAAAGTGAGAAGGGGGAGCCTGGCAGAGAGATGAGTGAACAGGGGATTCTTTGGTGGTAGGGTGTGTGTGTGTGTGTGTGTGTGTGTGTGTGTGTGTGTGTGTGTGTGTGTAACTGTGTGTATGTCACTTCAAGTAACCGTGTGCCATGCACGATGGTGCTTGGGTCTTCCTGAGCTAGTGCCCTCACTCCCTGGCTTCCCGCTGACTTGAGATGGTAGACAACCAACAGTTGGCAAAGGTGTGGCTGGAGCATGTGATTCCGTAAGGTGCATGAAACTAATAACCAGATGGTCCAGCCCACTTTGCCGGTGGCTTGTGGCATTCTGGGTGGAATGTGAATGGGGACTTTCATGGAAGCACACAAAAGTCAAGCTCCGGGTTTGGAATCCCAGACAGCAACAGCAGGAAGGAGCAGCCTCGCAGGTGGATTCAAAGGAGAAAGGAGGCAGGGAGGAGCCCACGCACTGGGGCCTTACTTCTGTCTCTCTTCCTGGCCTGCTCCTTCAGTTCTACAAAACACACCTGATCACTGAAGCCCTCGATCCCGCTTGGTGCACGCCCTGACTTGCTGAGTCTCACAGAGGTGCTGCCTGTTAAGAATCATAGAATATAACTTTTTTACTCTTGGGGCACTGTCTTTCATCTTCGTACACAGTGCTTTGATATCTGTTCTCTGAGCTTATCTAACTTTATACTTCCCTGAGGGAAGGATCTGAGCTGATCTAAGGTTTCCAACTCTGGGTGGCATTTAATCCATCACTTACCTACTAACACACACACACACACACACACACACTATTGGGCCAGCAAGGTCAACCACATATGTGTCCTGCTTCCTGGATCTCAGGAAGAAGAGATTGTCTGGCCATTGTGAAGGATTGGCTGCTTCAGATGCGGTTTTAGGAACATCAAGTTAAATTCTCCAGATCCTCGATGCCTGTTTCTTGCATAACAAGCACCCTGCCTTGAGACTAAACTGAAATCCAACATCGCTGGTTGGGTCTGGTGACTGAATGGGTGGGTGGTCCCATGTGGAGCTCATTTTTCACGTGGATCCTCCCTGCACTGCATCGCTGCCAGATGGGGGAAGAGGTGGGAGGGAGCTTGAGGCTGGAGAGAAGGTGGCTGGTCCAGGGTGAGTACTATGGAGTAAGAGCCTACTGAGGATGCTGACAATCACAAAACATGACCCACAGCTCTGGAAGAGCCATCTATCTATTCACTCCAAGTAGAACTCAGTGTGGGTGGGTCCAGGACAGTGTGGAATAGAGAGCATATCAGACAGCTTGGCCCCTTTTGTGGTGCAACAGCTTTAGGGGGTACCAGAAGCCAGATCCCTGAATGGAGAGGCATCCTTTTGCAGACAGGAACCCCGGCAGGGCTGAGGTGGGGCAACTAGTGGCCTCTCAAGCTGTGGACATCATGGAAGGGGCAGTTATGGAAGGGCATGAAAGACCGATTCTTCAATGATGCCAGACTCCTGCACGAGTGAGGGCTTTCTGCAGGACACTGAAGATGACAGTTAATGGTAGAAAATCAGAGGAAATCAGGTTATTTCTGTTTATGTAACATCATGCACACTCCTAAATAGACTTTGCCTGAGGAAAACCAGCCTCTTTTGTTATTCACCAAAAGTCTTCCTGTGCTCTGTGGGCTCCCTGGGGGAACAAATGGGCATGACTGGTAACCGAAAAGTCACAGGTTACAGTCTATACAGGCATGCCTCAGAAGAAAGGCCCGACAATCTATTCGAACTCTCCTCCTTCCCCCAAACCTGAAGCCTGGAGCATGCAGTTCTGTTTTGGTACACACGGGGATCACTGAATTGGTGTCATTGACATGATGTTAATTGCTTCTCTACCACCCCGTCTATGTAGTAACAGGCCTGTGATTTCACAGACAGGGAAACAATCATTTCGATGAGAGGATCTGAGGACTACAGGGTGCATCATAAGGGGGTTTCACCTTGAGTGGTGACTCTCCCATCCATTAGAGACTGGGGCCCACCTGAGAGTGGTTGCGAAGCCCAGTCACAGGGAGGGACGGAAGGAGTGCTATCATCCAACTCCTGACTGGGCTCAAAGTGGGAGGAGAGCACAGTCTTTGCGGACTTGTCATCCCTGCTGCTGTCACACTTTCCTGCTTGACAGGCTGATCCCTGCAGAAAGGAAGTGACTTGCCGTGAAGGTCAGGCTTTATGTTAACTCGATGTACTTGGCTGTGTGGAGGGGTGGAGCCCAACCTATCCCGAAGGTTGCAGCCTCCTGGCATCTCCTTGGGGGTGTGACCTTTTGTATAAGAGAGACTCTGAGCTGAACTGAGCTCTCTCTTGCCCCTTCCACTTTTGTTGGCTCTAGATGTTCTGTCTGGGTCATTAGTCGCACGCCGATTCCAGGAGCCATCAGCAGACTCCTGACCTTGGATTTATTCAGCTCTGTATTCTCAGCCAATAGCCCTCCTGATTCATCCTTCTGCTTCCTGCTCACCAACTCCTACAGGTACCTGAGCCAGCAGAGGCCTGCAGCTTACAGTTGACCTGTGGACTCGGTCTGGACTGGGCTTACCTGCTTCTAGAACTGTGAGAGCCCTTTCTCCTTCTGTGCTGAAGGCAGAAACCTCACACACCATAGAAGCATAGTTCAATCATAGTTAGAAGATGTGTGCAATCATCACCACAATCAATTTCTGAACATTTTCTTCTCATACTCATCGTTGTTAGTTTCCCCCATCATACCCCACCAGTCCCTCAGTTAGGGTCTCCATAGAGCTACTATTGACTTTAATAGAAATCTCCTACTATAGGCACACAAATACAAGCATCACTGGTTGTGCTTCTCTAGAGAACTCAAACTAACACACTCACCCAAGGCATCATTAACCAAGTCAGAACCAGAACGCACACCCCCTCTCTGTCCACTCAGGCTCCTTTACGACCTGGTCAGTTCCTTGGAGGCAACTGGAAAAGACAGGATAAGCCAAATAACAGACGGTCCAAATACCTGATGTTAGTCACAAGTGTTAACCACCCGCCCTGTCTCCCTCTTCTTCAACCCCACGTGAGAAAGGAGGAGTGAGTCTCTCGTCAAACCAGCAACACAGTTGAGACCATCTCCGCCTTCCTATCTGGTTCTCCGCCTGCCCTTGGGTAGGTGGGTCGGGGATAAGAGACAACCTAGGAGCCCCGGTGATGGTGTGCTTCTGAGTGGGGTTCTGATTCTCATGGCCGGCAGTTCGAAACCAGCTCCGAGGGTGAATGCTGGACTTTCTACTCTGGAGCCATAGTCTTGGAAACCCATGGGGGTCACCATGAGTCAGCATTGACTGGACAGCCGCGGTGTTGGCTTCGGTTTCCATGTGGCCTGAAGGACAAGAGACCAGGCAAAAGTCTAGCGAGGGCACAAACCGTGTGAACAACCCGGAGACAACTGCACTCCCTGATTATTGCTGCTGAGTGTCCTCTTCCCTGAAACCCCTGCCTCCACGCCCGGTGCTTGCACCCTCCACCCAGCGCCTCTTCGGATGTCTGCAGCTGGGTTGACGTAGGAATCATGATCACTGAAGATTCCCCACACGATCCATCGTGGAATGGGTCATCATGCTGGGCTGTACCTTAGCCTGGCACACCAAGCTTTCCCTTCTAGCACCGGAAGGACAGCGTGGCGCTCACCACAGCTCTCCCCAATCCGTCGATATAAAGCAGGTTTTAAGCTAGTGCGTGTCAAGCATCTGAAAGAGAGCTAAAACGTGGCCCTAGCATTAAGGGCATGGAGAATTAAACGCTTCACTGCTATGTTTCAGGCTAAACGTTAGCCAAGATTCAAAGGAGAAACTTAAGGACTGTTACTGTAATATCCAGGTTATTAGCCCTCAGAGAGAAGGTAAGCGGAAGGAAGCCTACCATCATTTCAGGATCAATAAATGAAACGAGACAGGCTCCGGTGGAAGTCATCATACCTGGAAGTGACATTTTTTGGTGACTTGCTCTTATATTCATTCAAAAAAAAAACATTTATTGAATTCTGACCCTGTTCCAGGAAACAGGGATAATCATAAAGGAAAGAAGGAACTAAAGTAAAATGCCAGGTAGCATGCTTTCTAGTTCACAGTGTGCTTGGGTGGCCGTACACAGACATAAACCGGCAATTTCGGGGCAGCGGGATAGATGGGGGTGAGGACAGGAGAGAGTGCTATGGGAACACTTTCCAAAGGCACACTGTGGAAGTTCACTGCTGCCCCCATACATTTTGTGCATTTTATGCCTCATCCTATGTTCGTTCACACACACGCAGCTCACTCTTTTCTCCCTATTATATCACTGGGACCCCTTTTCCATCTTACTTGGGTTGTCCAAGGGGCCAACTGTGGCATATACTGCATAATTAATGAGACCCACAAATAGTGCTTGAGCACCTGGTACCCAGTGTCAGGCAAAACAGAGGAGGCTTATGGTGATGAATCAAGTCATTCCCACAAACCAGGGGGTTGTACTTGAGTGAAAAAGAAAGGGTCGTAAAAGCCAACAGGAACCAACCCCCCATTGGAACACGGGGCTGAGAGTGATGGGCTCTGCTTGGTGTGGGGGTGGGGGTGGGGTTCCTAGGAGGGCATAAAGCTGAGAACGGAGCACAGGGAAAGCGCCTGCTGTGGAAGATCGCTCCTGAGAAAATGGAGATCTGTGGAGTGTCCAGAGAAGCAAAAAGTGTGGACTGATCAGTGATGTGGTAAGGATCCTCAGCTTCACTTCCTTCTGTCCTTTCTTTTTTTTTAAAAAAAAAAAATTTATTGCGGGCTCAAATAGCTCTTACCACAACCCGCATATCAATTGTGTTGAGCATACTTGTACATTTATCACCATCATAACTTTTGAAACATTTTCTACTTGAACCCTTGGTATCAGTTTTATCACTTATCCACTCTCTCTCCCACCCTTCCACACCCTTGATAATTTATAAATTATTGCTATTTTTTCATATCTTACACTGACCAATGACTCCCTTCACCCACTTTTCTGTTGCCCATACCCCTGGGGGGGGGATAGATCACAGTGCTAGGTCCCCTCATTCTCCCCCCACTTTCCCCTTACTCTCCTGGTATGACTACTCTGAATGTTGGTCCTGAGAGGTTTATCTGTCCTAGATTCCCTGTGTTTCCAGCTCTTATCTGTACCCATGTACATGCTCTGGTCTAGCCAGATTTGTAAGATAGAAATTGGGGTCATGATATTGGTGGTGGTTTGGGGTGGGGTGAAGTATTAAAGAACTAGAGCAAAGTGGTATCTTTTATCAGTGCTATCCTGACTGGCTTGTCTCTTCCTTGTGATCCTTCTGTAAGGGGCTGTCCAATTATTTATAGATGGACTTTGGGTCTTCACGCTGCACTCTACCTCATTCACAATGATATGATTTTTTTGTTGTTGTTCTGGGTCTTTGATGCTGAGCTTCACTTTCAAGTCATCACAGAATCTACTCTTTATGGGTTGATAGAAATAGTTAATTTTGGAAGTGCGTAAACCAGGTGCGGCAGTCATCTAAACTGGTGTTAATTTGAGGATTAAGAATGTAGGAGTGGAGTCTATCCTGTCAATTTGGAGTTAGCCAAAGAGACCTCTGTGTGGGCATGGCCTTCTCCTGAGAATTCTGGGAAATGTAGTAATGCCTTCTTGAAGGCGGAGACACTGTCTCTCTCAGTTCACTTCCTTGGAAAGTTTCTACTGACAGCACGTGCTTAAAGACTCTCTATTGACAAGACTGACTCCCTGGGAGATATTGTAGCTGACAAGATGCATGACAGCATGCTGATAGACACTAAGCCCTGGAAACTGGAGTAGCCACAGGGAGACCCCTGCCAGTGCTGAGATGCTTCCACTGCCACTGGATACACAAGATGCTGAACCCACTGGCTTGTGATTGTCCTGGTGTCATTGCACATGCTTTGTTGAGTCTGAAAAGGACTTTATAGATTGGCATTCAACATATGGGTTAATATCAGACTTATGACCTTGGACTGGACTGGGCTGGGATGTTTTCTTAACGTACAGTTGCTCCTGTATATAAATCTCTTTCTTACACACACATGTATGCTAATGAATTTGTTTCTCTAGTCTACCCAGACTAACACATAAGGTGATCTTCCTGGAGTTAAGCAGTTGTGGAGGGCCTTCTGCTCAGCCAACCTCGGTGCAATTTTCCTCTGTATGAAGCTTCCTTGCCCATGAATAAACCATGGCGTGATGGTTCCCCATTCCCTGCGGAAGCCACAGGGCATGGGTGAGGCACATCTCGTACACTCGGCACAGGAACACAGCCGTGAAGCTGTTAACATTTAAGGCCGGGTAGAATCATCTTGAAAGAAACTTTCAGTTACTGGAAATTTAACTTATATTTTATTCTGGCTTTGGAAATTTTACAACTCTCTTTGGATTTTAAAGTTCTGGATTTCCCCTCAGGAGGGAGAGTGAGTCAAGAGTTGCGTGTGAAGAAACAAATAAACTTTTATTTTCAAGGCAAATGGCTTTATTTAGTGATACCAGGGCAAGTTGAAGAAAGTAAACAGGAACTTTCCTCTGACTCAGAGAACCCCTGGAAGTCACATTTCCCCAGTCAGATTTTGAGAGAGATCTGTTTATCTGCAGCATTGCCCACCCAGTGTAGGCAATCATGATAGTCAGGTAGAACTATCAGTAGGTGCATGTCAGTAATGCTTAGTGGCTCTCATAAATGCCCACAAGAAACACGGTGGCTTTCTGGACAGAATAAGTCACCCATACGTTCCACACTCAGTCTCTGAGTGCCTTAAATCGCTTGTCAGAGAGCGTTACGGATTCTATTTCTAGATGGGGGACCAGAATGTGAGTGGGATTAAGTGACCTGCCCACTGCTGGTGAGTCGAGGTGGCAGAGAGGGACCTAAAAGTGGTGTCCCCAGGATGGGGAATGAACAGAGCCAGTACAATCTACTCAATGTCCATGAGATGAGCCATTGCATGGATAGGCTGGCTCACGGAAATCCAGGCAGGAAAGTCCTGGAAACCTAACCTACACAAGATGACAAGTGAGAACGCTTACACATCCGTGTGATCCTCTCTCTTTACCTGAAATTATGCCCTTCTTTCTGCCCCCCCCCCACCAGACCTCCTCAACATTTTATTCCATTCCAAAATATAAAATCATGGCCTGAGAGCCAATGCTGACTCAAAGAGATCCTAGGGGACAAGGCAGAACTGCCCCTGTGAGTTCTGAGACTGTAATTCCTATTCTGAGACGGGAATAGGACGCATCTTCTTTCTTCTGTGGAGAGGCTGGTGGCATTGAGCTCCTGATCTTGCGGTAACCAGCCCAACTTGTGACCCACTGCTCCACCAGGGCTCCTCCCTCTCTATTCCCTTTTATCATTCCATCAGAGCATTTGAGATGTTGCTGCTTACTTGTCAACAATCTCACTCACTTAATGATGCGTCTCTGGAAGGCTGGGTGCCTTGTGTTTCATTCACACTCTGACCCCTAGCTCTCAGAGGATGGGTGTGTGAGTCACAGTCAAGGAATTGATGGAAGCTACAGCTTGGTGCTTCTTGAGCTAATTGCTTAACAAAATGCCCAATACCTGTTCCCATGCCCAGGGAGTCTGATCTCCCATGTCTCTAATCGTTGATCAGATTATGAGAAAAAACAAGCAAACGAAACAAAAAGTACACTGGAACAGAACAGACACTGCTGCAGACTGAGCACGGGTATAAAGGTGGTGTGCTGACAGAACGCACCGGCACAAAAAGAATCAGACACAATAACATGGCTTACATAGATGCTCTCTGGCCAGGAAAGGGTGACAAGCATTCTATTTCTGACCTCACTGACTCCTCCAATGGAAGGAACTTGCTCATGGCTGTATGGCTAGGAAGGGTCTCAGAGGCCAGGTCAAGCAATCTGGAACAAAGCTTGTCGCAGGTTCAAGATGAGTCCAAACACGATGGCACTGCTCTCCTCCTGGGATGGGATCTTTGTCCTTTCCCGTGAATTCAGGTTGGCCTTCGACTGATGTGACCAAGGGATATGACAGAAGTTACATGACTTCCCCTCTGGGTCCAGCTTTTCAGAAGACTAGCAATACCTGGCCTTTCCTCTGAAAGTCTTGATGCTCCCACGAAGCAGTTTGACTACCCTGTTAAGAGGCCAAGTGGAGTGGCCCTGTGACAACAGAGGGAGAGAAAGGGGCCCAGCTGAGCCCAGTTTTCCAGCTGGGCCACCCTGCACGCCAGGCCCAGGAATGAAGCCACCCTCACCCCTGTATCTCCCACAGGTGAATACCAACGGATGCCTTCATCACAATGACACATGGCATGGAATAACCACTCAGCTGATTGCTGAGTCATGATTGCTAATTCACACACACAAAAAACCCATAAGATGTAACTTAATCACTCAGACGACTCTTGGCAAAATTCCAGAGGCACAAAGTCACCGGCTGGAATGAAATAGTGGGTGTTGACCCAGGGCTGTCAACTGGCTCATTCTGGTTCTACCTTCTGCTGAGAATGTGCCTTTCCACCCCAGAGAGACAACAGATCCAGACTCCCTGGTTCAACAAGATACCCAGGTGATTCTGATGTTTACAGACGATCCCTGAGAATCACCTGGCTGTGGTCTTGTTAAAAATGTGGGTCTGATTCAGCACCTCCAGAGGAGGAAAGGCAAAGTCTCAGTAGGGGGCCCAAGAGGGGTGCCTTGGATTAAAGCCCTGCTACAAAGCACCGAATCTCGGTCTCATTTACTAGTAACCTGGGTCCACATGTTCTGCTTCTGGCCCTTCTTTTTGGTGGAAGTAGGTCCCCTTTCTCGCTCAGCTGGATACGCTCTCTCTTCATATCTCTTATAGTAAAAAAGATGACGCAGCTTCACACCGCAGGGAAGCCTGGGACTGTTTAAGGGACTTAAGGGGGTTGCATCCAGCTTTCAACATTGTTCTGCTATTGTGAACAATGCTGCATGGCATTCAAGTCAGTGTGATTATTCCTCTAGGGCAGCAGTTCTCAACCTGGGTGTAGTGACAACTTTGGGGTCAAACAACCCTTTCACAGGGATCGTCAGACTCATAACAGTATCAAAATTACATTTAGGAAGTAGCAACGAAAATAATGTTATGGTTGGGGGGGGGGTCACCACAACATGAGGAACTGTATTAAAGGGTCACGGCATTATGAAGGCTGAGAACCACTGCTCTAGGGTATACATCTAGAGGTGAAAATTTTGGATCCTATTGCATTTCTATCTCTAGCCTTTGGAGGAAGCGCCATCCTGTTTTCCATTGGGGTTATGCCATTTTGCATTTTTACCAGCGGTGTATGAGAGTTCTAATCTCCCCATAAATCTTGCCTGCTTTTGTTGTCCTGTTTTTTAATTGGCACCAATTATTGAGGTTGTCAGATATTATGCGATTGGACTTGTGACCTACAGACAGTAATGCATTTTCCACACATACATACACTTTAGGAATACCCTGAAGTTCAGCTTTGGCTCGTCTTCGAAAGTCAAGTAGCAGAGTACCTAATGTAACATTTCTGGAATCTCTGAACGTGTGAGAAATCAGAGACAATGTAGGAACATAATTTGGATGAAACCAACACAGCAATGCTAGTTATTACAAATATCTAACTATTCACTTGGAAATATAAGCAATGTATTCCAACTGTAACACAGAGTGAATGTCTTTCCTGTGCTTTACATATGTATATATGTTAATATAAGGGTGTTTAATATGTATACATATATATAGCAACAAGTTGAAATATAAGTGCATCCTTATTAACTGTAAGACTAAGATGTAGTAATAATGATTGTGATGGTATATCATAATCATATCCAATATTTACTGTAAACAATTATTTCTTAGAAACTTTATTCTATTTCTTATAAGCTTTATTATTTCTATAAACTTATTGTTTCTTATAAAATAGAAGAAACAATGTGTTAGCTAGATTACGATTAGCATTTTGTCTTTTTGAAACCAGTATCGTCTTATAAATTTAAGTAACATTAAGTTAAAATAGAAACAGAAGTGAGGTTATATCTTCTCATTTTTTAAAATATTAACTTTGTTGTTGAGAATAGACACGTCAAAACATACACCATTTTTGCTGCTGCAGTGCTGCATACAGCACAAGGCAGCTATACCAGTGAACTCCAGTGCTCAACACCACTGTGGGAACAGCTGTCTGGCCTCTCTTGTGATCTTGCTTCAAGGGGAATTTCACTCAGCATCTGTGAACCTCTACATCAAATGGGGACACCACTGCACTACCTTGAGGCAGGGTTGGAATTTCTCCAACCCCATGGTCAGGCGATCAGGTCTCAGTTATCTCCTTACTTATTACTCTTCTTCTTTCTCTTTTCTCTCCCTTCTGTCTTTTATACTGCAGTCAGTCTCAGTGGACCCAGTTTTGTTTTGTTTTCTTCTTTCTTTCCTTTCTCCCTTCTCTCCCTCTCTTTCCTCTCATCTGCCACTCCTGGCTCCCAGGGCATGACCTTCTGCCTAGAGGAACTCAGTCCAAATAGCAAGGGGAACTCCAACATGCCCTATGTGGGAACATTTCACATTACACCAGGCAGCTGCGACAGCTCTCTACAGTGAGGCAACCTCAGTCAGGCCTCTACAGTGATCCTGACGACTAGGGAAATTCTGCTCAGCACTGGTGGGACCCTGCACCCAAAGGGTACACCAATTTGCCACCTTGGGGCAAGGTTTAAACCCCTCCAGCCCCACATCCAGGTAATCAAGGTACAGCTATTTCTTTACTCTTTATTGTTTTCTTCTCTCTGACTCACCACAGTCTGTCTGGGTGAACACAGTCATGTTTTTTTCCCCCCTTCCTTCTCTTTCTGTTCTTTTTCTTTCTTATCTCTCCCCCCTTCTTCTTTCTGTTTCTCTCCTCTCCCTTTCTTACTTCCACATGCCAATGCTAGCTTCCAGCATCCCACTCTTTGCCTAGAGCAGCTCTGCCAACCCAGTGGGGAGCGCTCCAGCCAGCCCCCGGTGGCAGTGATGTACAAGATATGAGTTAGTGCTGCGCACGGCACAATGTAAGACTCTGCGATCTCTTTATCTATTTTTTCTTTCTTTTCTTCTCCCTTTATCTGTTTCTGTCTCTTCTCTCTTTCCCACTACGATCCCAGTAGATTCAGTTTTTCTTTTTCATTGTTTTTTAACACTGTTTTTCTTTTGTGTGTGTGTGTAAGGTATTTTTTGCTGTTGTCTTTGTTTTCTCTTTTCTCTCTTCATTCTCTTCTCTCTCTTTTTCCTTTCACAAGACACTACTGGTCTCCAGGTCACCCCCCTCTGCCAATGGCAGCTCAAACTGCCTAGTTGGAGGAGCTCCGACCTGCACTTGTCGGCTTTAAAGTCAGCTGGCGAAATCACACCCACCCTCTACTGCACCCAAAGTGGTTTGGACATCTCCCCTACATATGGCTGGAGGAACTCCCACCTATACCCCGATGCCAAGCAAGTGACTGGGAGAACTTCTGCCCGCCATTTGTGGTGTGCCAAGCTGCTGCAGGAACATCCACCTAAACTCCACGGCAAACTCTCTGACTAGGGTAATTCTGCCTGCCACCCACGGTGCTCTACACCAAGGAGGGTACACCCACCCACCCTCCATGGCACTCCAGTTACAGAGGAAAATGCCATACACCACCTGAGGTGCTCCAAACCCCATGGGACACAGCACTACAGCTTCCTGGGAGATCAGTCAGTGAAACACCGTCCTCGTAGGCCCACAACCACCTGAACAGTGTCCTGTGAGAGGACTATCCAACTCACCTTTCAAATAATGGAATACTGGTTGGCTAGGGTAAGAATGAAACAACAGGAAGATACAGCAGCAGCCTGATGCCCTCCCCTATCCCCAATGCAGCTCCCTGAAGGTAGTTTGAAAGAGCACTCATGTGAGTCCCCCAAGAGAGAGCCCACTGCTCTTTGACTCTCGAAGATGGCACCAGATTCCTCTAAAATAGCATGTAAATGGCAATGAGCCACAACAGCCTCCACGGACAATCAGGAGAAGCAGAAGACAATACTGGAAGAAGTCATGAACCTAATGGCGTCCATAGAAGAAGCAGAAATTGACCTGGAAGGAAAAAAAGCTTCAGAATGCTGCTTGGAGTTACACAGGATATGAGGGAAGCAATATAGAAAAAGGATAAGATGATAGTGGTGATAAAGGCAATGCACAAAAGGGAAATACAAGAACTAAGGAGTGAAATAGCAAAATACAGCAGTAAAGTAACAGACTTTGCCAGACTTGAGGAGGAAGAGAATTTTACCAGTGACCTAGAGGATAACCTGGCAGACTTCAACAAATGGACCAGCAGTCAAATAAGATGATCAGAAAAGCTTAAAAACCCCTGAGCACCATGTCTGATGCTGTGAAGAGGGACAATATTAGCATAATTGGACTACTGGAACAAGACAAAACAAAGAAGTCAAAAGAGAAAATGGTGAGGGAATCCTTAGAGGAAAACTTCCCCAGCTTAATAAATGAAAATCAGGCAAGCATTCAGGAGCGCAAAAGAACACCAACCTAATAATTAGGAAAAGGAGATCATAAGAACAGTTAAGGACAAACAAATAGTCACATAAAGATATGCAAATAAGAATATGTTCAGACCTATCAGCAGACAGAATGAAGAAGAGGAGGAAGTGGAGTAACATATTCCAAAATTTGAAGGAAAATAATTCAAACCCAAGAATACTATATCTGGCCCAATTATCTATTAAGATAGATGTAGAAATTAGAGTCTTCCCAGACTAGGAAAAACTCAAATAATACGTAAAAAGAATCCCAATCCTACAAAGATCCTTGCCGACCCAGTATGGGAAAAAGATCAGCACTCACTGAGTACAAATAAGGGACCACTACATAGAACAACTCCACCCAGAGGGTGACCAAGAGAAAACAGCCCCGAGATAGCATTAACTCAATAGTGGAAAGAAGGTAAGGATGAACTACACACACACACACACACACACACACACACACAGACATTGATAAGATAGCTGGGGAGGAAAACACCCAACATAAAAGGTACAAGATTACATCACAGAGTCCATAAATGGATGTAATAACACTGAATATCAATGGCCGGAACTCAGGCATTAAAAGGCAGAGGCTAACAGACTGTCTCAGAAAACATAATCCAATGATCTGCTGCCTACAGGAGACACATCTTAGGCTTGTAGACAAAAACAGGTTGAGAACTGGAGGCTGGAGAAAAATACACCAAACATACGGCAATGCAAAAATAAAGCAGGGGTAGCGATCTTAATATCTGACAAAATTGATCTTGAAGTACAAGCCATAACAAAAGACGAGGAGGGACATTATATAATGTTAAAGGGAACAGTGGACCAAAAACCAGTGACCATAATAAATATAAATGTAGCCAATGAGAGACCTGCAAAATTTGTAAATCAAACATCCCAAAAGATGAAAAAAGAAATCACAGGCTCAACAATTATAGTAGGTGACTTTAATACCCCACTCTCTGAGAAAGACAGATCACAGGCAAAGGAAATTAACAAGGAGGTCAATAGCACTATTGGACAACTTGACCTGATAGATATTTTCAGAGCTTTCCACCCAAGTGCAAAAAGTTCACATTCTTTTCAAGCCCACGTGGCACATACCCAAAGAAAGACCACATGTTGGGGCATAAGGTGATTTTACATAAATCAAGCACATTGATATCATACAGAACCCTCTCTCTGACCACTGTGCCATAAGACTGAAAGACAACAAAAGGACATGAAGAAAGCAAGGGCAGACAATTGGAGGATGAATAACAAGGCTTCAACCCTATGGGTCATGGCATGTACCAGGGAACCAATAGAGAGGTCTGTGTGGGCCAGCTTCAATCCCAACTATGTGGACACCCCCATGCCCCTCAGAAGAATGTACTTCAAAGGAGAGTACTGGGGCTATAGCTTTGGGAGGGGGACATGTCTCATTAAAGCACAGGGGAGAAATGAAAAGGGATGGCGAGCGAGAGGAGGACATCCTGGCCCACCCAGCCCTGAGGATGATCTTCCTGCATAGAGCAGACAACGCACAGAGAGGACCATAGGACTGGCCCTACCACGAGAGATGAGGGCACTAACATTTAGTGAGGGCACTAAACCATAGTGCTGTGGGGGGCAAAACTGGAGAGAGTGTGGGAATTTCACACAATCTGACTCCATAACACTAGGGCAAAATGCTAAGGGAAAGCAAGAGTGCAGCAAGGGAAGCAGAGTGATGAAACCCCCAGGGAATACCAAAAGCAGACTTTGGAGACTGTGTTTAGAATGTGTCACCCCATCAGATCTGACTGGAAAACACTCATAAGAAACAATAAATAGACCTTGAAATATTTATATAGACTTTTCCATTTTTGCCAGTGGCATTCTTTTTGTTATTATTTTTTTTTCATCTTGACTTCCTTTGTTCTCTTGTTTGATTTTGCCTGGTTTTTGCCTTTATTAATGTATCTGCATGTCTACCTAGATAAGGTAGGTGGGACAAATAATTCTGATATGAGAAGAATGAGATCAATTATTCTGAGGGGGATAAGGGAAAATGGGAGGTGGGAGAAAGGAAGGGGTGGTGATGGTGAGTCAACCCAGGGACAAGGGAACAACAAGTGAACTAAAATCAATGGAGAGCAGGGCATAGGATGCCTACTGGGACTTAAGCAAGGGCAATGTAACAGTGAGGAATTACTAAACTCGAATGAAGACTGAAAATGATGGTGGGACAAAGAGGAAAGTAAAAGGAAATAGAAGAAAAAGCCAGGAGGCAAAGGACTTTATAGAGGTAAACACAGGCATGCACGTATGTAAATACACATAGAATGAGAGGGGAATAGAACTATGTACTCATGTCTATATGTTAAGAATTAAAGTTGCAGATGGACATTGGGCCTCTACTCAAGTACTCCAACAACACAAGAACACTTTATTTTGATAACCCAGCATTCTGTGATGTCCACAATTGCTGAAGACAAAATGGGTATATAAGCAACAGTGGCGAAGAAAGCCGATAGTGTCCAGCTATCAAGAGATACAGCATCTGGGGTCTTAAAGGATTGAAGATAAACAAGCAGCCATCTAGCTGAGAGGAAACAAAGCCCACATGGAGGAAGCACGCCAGTCTGTGTGATCACGAGGCATCTATAGGATAAGGTATCAGGCATCAAAGACTCAGAACAAAACCATTTCCAAGGTGAGTGGGGTGGCAGGGGCATGGAGGGGAGACCCAATGTCCACCTACAGACAATTGGACATCTCCTAACAGAGGGGTCCCAGGGACGAGATGAACTAGTCAGGGTACAGTATAGAACTTTCCTCTAGTTCTTTGGTGCTTCCTTCCCCCCACTTTCATGACCTCAATTCTACCTTACAAATTGGATTAGACCAGAACATGGACACTGCTACAGATAAGAGCCTGAAACACAGCTAAGGCAGGATGGATAAACCCCTCAGGGTCAATAATGAGTGTAGGGATACCAGGAGGATTAGGGGAGTTGGGGGAGAAAAGGGTAATTTGTCACAAGGATCAAACCAGAACCTCCTCTCAGGGGGATGAGCAATGGAAAAGTGGGTGAGGGGCGATGGAGGATGATATAAGATATAAAAAGAATAATTTATAAGTTATCAACGGTTAGTGAGGGAGGCTAGGCCCAGGAGGGAGGTCGGAGCAAAGGGGAGCTGATATCAGTGCTCAAGTGGGAAGAGAATGCTTTGAAAATGATGATGCCAGCATATGTGCAATTGTGCTTGACAGAATGGATGAATGTGTGAATTGTGATAAGAGGTGTATGAGCCCCCAATAAAAGTATTTAGTTAAAAAACATACACCATTTCAATAGCTTCTGGGGTGTTCGATTCCAAGACAGTGAACTATATCCTTAAGCTGTGCAATTGTCCCTCCTTTATGGTTTCTCACTTAATTCACATGAACTCACTGCTTCCTAAGGTTCTGATCTAATCTTTTGAATTGCTGTTGTCATTCTAATACTATATAGATAGTTCTTAACATAGCAATTAATGCTCATGATAGACATTTAGCTAAGTCAGTGTTTGCTTTTAAGAAGACATCAGGGGATTTTTATTTTATTTATTTTTTTGGTTTAAGGTATAAAGCTAATCGCTGGAAAATAGTTTCAGGGGTTCATTCAGGAAATCTGGAGTCTAGGTGATTTGAAATTCTGTTCTGCATCTTATGTCTTCTGATGAGAATTTTTCAATAGACTCTTTGATCAGAATGTCCATTAGCTGTCTCTAGGGCACCAACTGGTTTTTGGGTCTCCTGATAAAGGAGCAATTGAACATGAAAGCAGTTAGTCACATCACATGTGTCGCAGCCGTTTCCACTTATGGAGCCCCTTAATCACTTGTTCCAGCTGCATAGGGACTGGGTTCATGCTTCGGATGGCCACCTCCAAGCTTCTCAGACTCCAGGCACTGTGCAACAGACTACGAGGTAGAACAGAAACACCAACCTGATATTGGGCCAATTGACTAGGATACTTACTCTGTTAAACCCAGGACTTTCAACCTCCAAATATGTGGGGTTCTGGGTCTTACATAATCTGTCTAAGCAGCTGCTTCTTTTTGTTGTGGTGGTTGTTGCAAATACATTTAAGCACAACTTTTTGCCCATTCAGCTTCGACAGCTGTACAACTTATTGATATCAATCATACTAATTGGTCATGCAAACAGCCTGTCCTTAATCAATGTGATTTCAGTTTCATCATTTTTCTTTAATAAGTGAATTAATTCACCTTTTTGGTAACTTAATTCAATTGAGATAATTGTTTTGCCAAAACCAAAGAAGAACAATCTGGGAATTCTGATATCTTGTGTGGATGAATTAAAAGCAGTATGTCAATTTTGTCACCTCCAAGTGTCTTGAGAAATAAGTGTCCGAGCTTTTGACCACAGAAGCATCCATGATAGATCATTTGAGTGGACTCTGGGATGCCTCATCTAGGTGCCCCCTCAGGCCTGAAGGGCCTAGCCCCCCAATTTATGGAATTGCTATTGATTGAGAGATTTCAGAGGACAGCCTCTGAATTGGCCTCTTGTGAAGAGTCTTTTCCCCTACTCCCCATCACACTTCTTTCCAAGGGCAGCTACACTGTAATAACCAGTAGGTACATGTATCAAAACCTCACCACCTTTCTCCACTGTGGGACATGTCTGGAGGGCCTTCCTAGCTTGAGAGTTCCATGTGGGGTCAATGGAAGCCTTTGTGGAGACCGCATGGCAGCCCAGCTTCTATCACCACCTAAGCCCATGATCTCCCATTCTCCCTGGTGGCTGCTGAGCCCAAGACCATTCCCTACAACACTGAGCTCTGATTCAGACAATGGAAAGAATCTAAAGAGTATTAAGAAGAGGAGAAACTGATAACTGTTAGAGAAGAGAGGGAGTCGGATGATCAGCGAGCTTCTATTTACTTTTGCAAATGGGGAGTTTAATGGGCTGGAAGCAATCTAATCGCTGACAGCATGGGACATGATTATTTCTACCCTCTCAGGTCAAACTTCTGAAATCAAAGTAAATTGGGGTAAATACAACTGTAACAGAATCATTGCCAATTCACTGTTCTTCACACGTTCAGTAAAGTGGCGTGAAGTCGTATTTGCCCATGTGGTTTAAGCATCCCCCTTCTGTGTTTCCTTAACAGAAGTGAGCATCCCCTAAGCCTGGGTCCTCTTTTCATGTTCTCTTTCACCTGCCATCACTAACCCCAACAAACTGGTCACAATGCACTTGGCTATTCTACCTATTCTACACCGTTCACATATAGCGGTAATACAATCGTTGCCCTTTTTGTGACTGTAAGAATGGCATGAAGGAGGTATCTGACCTCCTCTGACTTCACAACGACTGGAGTGGGGTTGGGGGAAGTCAAAGACAATGCCAACTTCACAACTGAATCCTTTGAGGCAGAGTTTAAATATGCCTCCATCTCCATCCTTTTGGTCAATTCTGACATTAACCTTATTTTCCACACGGCACTCCTGACTTCTCTGCTGGGCTTGGTAGTTCGTTGCAAAGGCCACACAGAACCCCAAAGAAAATGCCCATTGTTATGAGATCTATTCGGGAAGTGAACGGCTACAATTAAGGATCTGAAGTGCTGAGGATACAGTGTTCTCAGGCATTTCTCTTCTTAGTTATACGTGCAAGCATGTCTCATTCTGATCCTTGCAGTTTCACTGACAGGATGTGTTGTCCTGTGCCCTTTTGAGGATAATACAGCACTCGTTAGCATTGCTGATACATGCTGTAAAAGGAGCTCCACTCTACCAGAAACAGCAGCCCAAAGGCACTTACTTAGCTTTAGTTCACCTGTATAAGTTCTGGAGGTCTCCTGCTTCATGAGTCAGCTTCCTGCTGGAAGGCATATATCTCTACTCATCCCACGGGCCAGAACTTGTGATTCTTGTGACTTGCGGTTCTGTGCCTACCACTCGTCTGCTGTCCTCTTTCCTCTGCCATTCCTCAAGTATCCCAGCTCTGTCACCTGGAACAAGGAGATTCAGTGCACCAGGATCTTGGGTCCAATGGGCACACTCCATTCCTGGCTTTTCTTTCATGGTGGCAGTGAGACATCCTCATTCCTATTCTTATGATGACTCCTTTTAAGCCCAGTGAGATGGCAAGACTGGTCAATCCTCATGTTAAGAGGACTGTATACAGGGAAGAAGCAGAGGAGCCTGTGGGATTCTGAGGTGTTGATGAAATCATTTACCAGGTATCAAAAGATCCAAAATAAGCAAGTATATTGATGTGAATGAACGGGGGTTGGAGTGAAGACTCAAAGTCCATCTGTAGACATTTGCTCTCCTCCCCAACAGAAAGGTTATAAGGAAGGGATGATTCAACCAAGGTGCAGTATAGAACCAATGAAACACACCTCCTTTTTCTAGTTCCTGAAGGGTTCCCCCCCCACACTACTGTGACCCAGTTCTACTTTACGAATCTGGCTAGCCCAGAAAACACACATTGGTACAGGTAAGACCTCTTGACACATGGAATTCAGGAAATATAAACCCTCAGGAACAGTAGTAGAAGTAGCAATATCATGAGGGTAGGGACATGGTCAGGAAGGGGGAAGGGTGAGAAAAGGGAACCCATCACAAGATCGGACATATAGACTCCCCCCAAAGGGAAAAAATAACAAAAATGTGGGTTAAGGGAGACAATGGACAGTGTAAGATATGAAATACTAATAACAATATATAATTGTTCAAGGATTCATGAGGGTGTGAGGGTAGGAGAGGGAGGGGGGAAAGAGGAACTCAAGTATAAAAATGTTTTGGAAATGATGATGGCAACATATGTACAAATGTGCTTAATACATTTGATGTATGGGATGTTATAAGAGCTGTAAGAGCTTCCAATAAAATGATATTTGGGGGGGGGCATCACTGCTCTCCGGTGGTGGGAGTAGGAGGCCCAGCCCCACTGCTGGAATTGAACCTCGGTCCCAGTGGGCCGCAATCCCGTGCACAACCACTACTCCACCGGGGCTCAGCCCTAAAATGATTTTTAAAAATGTTCTATACACTCTAATTTCATGGTCCCACCTAGTCACTTGGTGAGCAGTACAGAAGTGGTTAGAAGAACCACAGTGTACCACAGTGACTGTCATTTTTTATAATACAACTCTAACATTGATTTTTTCTTAACATTTCATGCCTTGAAGTATTTAGTAATGTGAGCATTTAGTTCCATAAAGATGTATTCCTATAGTCTTGAAATTTATTTTATTACAAGCCTATATTTAACTTAACACCAGGCCATTATAGCCAAAGAAACTATATGGAAAAGTTCTACTGTGTAACTCATGGCGTGTCATGAGTTAGAGGCTGACTCCAATGCTGTTTCCAACGACAGAAGACAATAATGACAACAAAAACTAAAAACAACAACAACAACATTCACTGGTCAGGACTCGCCAGATAGTCTCCGTTTCTTCCAGAATCCCTCCTTGACTCTCCAAGGCTGGATCAGGTCTCCTTTCTCTGTGTATCCAAAGCAACATGCATTATGTGAGACTATGTAACAGAGGCTGGACTCTGATAACTTAGGAACTAAGTCTTTTCTTTGACTCCCTAGAACTTGTGATGTGTTGGCACTGAATAGGTATGTGATGAATATCTGCTGGGTAAGTAAATCCTCATCCAATCACTTATGTACTCCTTCTGGGGAAACACAGTCCTGCCCAGACATTGCCTGACCAAGGATTAGTATGTGGCATGCTTGGTGATTGTGTTAGTCTGGGTCGGCTAGAGAAACAAATCCATAGACACTAGTATGTGTATAAGAAATAGTTTTCTCTACAAGAGCAAATGTACTTTAAGAAAACATCCCAACCCAGTCCAGTCCAAGGTCATAAGGTCAATACCAGTCTATGAAGTCTTCTTCAGACTCATGGAACAGAAACAGTGATGCTGAATACTAGATGACCACAAGTCAGATGGGGAGAATACCTTTGGATCCATTGTAAGCATCCCAGCACCGGCAGGGGTCTCTATGTGGCTCTTTCCATTTCAGAGGTCTGGTTCCGTCAGGGTAAATTCCTGTGTCTTCTCCTCAGGGATGTCTCCCAGGGAGTCACCCTTGTGTCTTGTGAGTAGAGTGTCTCCAAGGGACTGAATAGTGAGTCTCTCCCCTCCAAGGGGGAAATACGGCCAGATTTCCCAGAATTCTCAGGAGAAAGCCACACCCACCCAGAGATCTCATTGGCTATCTCCAAATCGACAGGGTAAACTCCACCCCATACGCGCTTAATCTTCAAGTTGACACCAGATTAGGGGACTGTCACAGTGATCATAAACAATCGTGCAAGATCCTGTCAATTGATATTTTGTGATTTACAGCTTTGTCTCCCATGAACTTGGTTTGCATGAACCAGTCCCCATTAATCTCATTAAACTCTGCATGAAACTAACTACAAAATTAAGGTCCTAGAATGGCAGAGCTGACCACCAACTCTTTGTAACATCACTGAATTATATTGCCTCCTACACTCCTGACAGTTACCACCAGCTACCGTCTACGTTCTCTTCTTTGTCTCCCCAAATCACACTTAAATGTGGGGTGAAGAGGGAAAACTACAGCTCTTTTTAATAGAACCACTCTCTTAATCTTCCCTTGAATCAAAGCAATAACAGCTTAAGCAGCACGTTAGAGAGATTTTTCACTTTTTCTTGATTTGGTATAAAGTTTTTATTTTATGAACTGCCTTTGCTCATCCATGTTTGTTTTGTGGGATTTTCTTCCCTCTTTTTGAGCCTCTGGATCTTTTGATGAACGTCCTAATTTATTTCAGAATTGTTTTGTCTTCAACCCCATAAATTGGTGCTTAGCCAGCACACCTGTTAGCTTACCAATTGGGGATAATAATGGCAGTGGTCTTAAGGGCATTTTGATCATCAGTGTTATTGTTGGACACAACCTTGTGTTATTTATTTCCAGCTTGCTTTAAGGATTCACTCGACCAGACTTTTCTCTCCAGCTTCTTTGTAACTCCTACCAAAGTGGGAGCCCCATGGGTGGGATCATGTAGACTGGATTTATTTCCTCGTATCCTGATGAGTCCAGTTGAGGAAGATGGAGAGAAATGCTGACAGGATTATATGATTGTTAGGAGAGGATTATAGGATTGAGTGATTGTTAACATGCTTAATTGGGATTGCAAAACACACGGGACTTTAATGTGTGGCTTGGTCAATGTAAACCATGCTGCTGGGTAGAAAATGAGCCATCTCTACTCCCACCAAGGAAGAAGAGCTGGGAGTGGAGTGTGTCCTCCGGTACCTGAAAACCTTGTGCACCTTGATTCAGGAGACACAGATCTGTGGGTGATACCAGCCACAGAATCAAAGGCAAGCCATCGAACAATGTGATTCTGGGGCTCTCGAGTGAGCAGAGCAGAGCAGGGCCTTGAGGAAGAAGGTGTGCTATGGGCACTTAGTTGGAGAAGCTATGTTTTCTGGCTCAAGGGACTGGAGCTGACCACCTTTGGGCGGAGGCTAATGAAGGACTCGTGTGCCCATTGGGGCCTTCATCAGCAGCACAGGAAGAGCTCTGTCACACTGTCCAGGCAGGACTGAGCCCAAGGATCAGAGAGTGCCACGTCTGTGGTCACAGCTGAGAAGAGGCTCTCCTAACTGAAAGAACTGTGTCCTAAGCATTTCTGAGCCTGAACTACAGCTTCTTAGACGCCCTGGTGGGATAGTGGTTACACGCTGGGCTGCTGACTGCAAGGCTGGCAGTGCAAAATCACCACTGTGCCTCTTGAGAAAGATAAGGCTTTGTCCTCCTGGTATTGGTTAGTCTTAGAAACGTACAGGGGGCTGTCCTATAAGGTCTCTGTGCATCAGCAGCGGCTTGATAGCAGTGAGCTAGTTCTTTTTGAAACATTTCTAATAAATGCCACCCTTGTGAGGATGGCTTGCAGGTCCTGTGTGCCATGGCAATGAACCACCAAAATTCGCCAAGAGGCAGACAGTGGGCAGACAGTGGGAGGGTCAGTTGGCATCAGGACTGGTCACGTAGGTTTGGGGGTGGAGGTGAGTCTCCCCTTTGCCTCTTAGGCCTCGGTCAGTCTCGAGTTGATTTCCATTCGTCTTCACTCTGGTGAACTGGCAAATCAGACAAGAGCCCCTGCTGCTCACCCCCTCCCCGTCCCCACTGCCACCTCCCCAACCCCCAACCCCTCACCACCCAAAACCATTGTTACAGAAGATAAAGAGCCAAAGGACCACCCAGGCTAGAAAGAGAAGGCCGCCAGCCCTGGAGCCCAAAGCACAACAAGGGAGTGCATCTGAAGAGCTGAACACACACACACACACACACACACACAAACAGTGAAACTACCACACAACGAGATCTCTAGTAAAAGGGCAGGGAACTTGAAGAACAGGAGGCAATAATAACTGAGACAGGAGGTGATATTTCAGGGCCTCCCGGTGGCAATTGTCTCAAGGCTGGAGTGTCTACCCCCGTGGGGGTGGGGGTAATAGACTCAAGGAGATCACTGCTGGGGGAAGCGTGTGACCAGGGGATGAGCTGACAGAGGTCTTATGAATGAGCAACAGCCAACTCTACAGAACGGCACGGAAAACAAGCCTAGAGGTGCTGTGGCTTGGTATAGTTATCATTCATTTCAAAAAGAAAAATTTAGGTCTTAAAGAGCAGGGTCCAGACTGGGGAAAAAGATAAAGAAAAGAAATGGTGAGGGGGTGGGGGTAGTGCTGGGGGATGCATTTGGAAATGAACTACTGGTTACATGTCTGACACATGACATTTTCGTTCTGCTTATCCTCCGGCCAAATTCCACCCTTGGATATATGTAAAAGTTCTTACTAAATTAAATGGAAGTGAAATTGCATGCTCAAAGGACAACTTTGGCCTGCAGTATCTAACTAAGGATATTAATAAAGCCATAGTGGTGAAAACAATGGCGGAACCTGCAGAGTTCTTGTTTCAGATGAGAAATACTCAGGCAGAGAGGAAGCATCCCATCGTTTTCTTCTTTAGAGAGGCTCAGTCTTTGTGCCCCCTCATGTCAGCACATCCTCAGGGGTGCTTTCATGTGGCCACGGAAGCAGGAGGCATTCCAAGTGAACCTTTGGATCCATTTTAGCCAGAAGCTCAGAATGCTGAGACCCTTCAGTACAGTTCTTCATGTCGGGGTGACCCCCCCACAACCATAAAATTATCCTCGTTGCCACCTCCTAACTGTAATTTTGCTACTGTTTTGAATCGGGCAACCCGTGTGAAAGGGCCATTCAACCCCCAAAGGGGCCCTGATCCACCTGTGGAGAGCCGCTGTCCTACATAACTTGGAAGCAAAACCAATAGTGAAGATAATCAAATAAAGACATGCATATGCTTGTATTCTAAGGGAGGGGGCTGTAAGGAGTCAAAGATCACTCCTTGATGGATGGATGAAGTGGCGATGCTTTAGGGAGGCAATGTCTGGGTTAGGGATCCAAACAAGTGGCTCTGCAGCGTGAGTTCTCTCACGAGTGTGTGGGAGGATCCTGTGAAGGTACTTAGTGATTTCTCAGTGCTAAGCCAGGGGAGCCCTGGTGGCATCCTGGTGACAAGCCGGGTAGCCGTCTGCAAGGTCAACAGTTCAAAACCACCAGCTGCTCCCCCGGAGAAGAATGGGGCTTTCTACTCCTGTAAAAAGCTGCAGTGTAAATGAGGAGCTGATACCAAGGGCTTCAGTCGAGAGAAAATGTTTCGAGAATGATGACAGCAACAAATGTACCCACGTGCTCTATAGACAATGGGTGGATGGATGGATGGTGATAAGAGTTGTATGAACCCTCAATAAAATGATTAGTAAATAGCATAAAAATAAACAGAAAAAAGTTATACTTTCCAAAATTCACAGGGGAACTTTACCTGTATTGTAGGGTTGCATGCAATCGGTCAGCATCAACTTGATGGCAATGAAATGAGACTGTGCTAAGCCATCTATTTAAAAAAAAAAAGGCTGGCTGACAAAGTATCTATGGTGTCTTCTAGATTGAATATCCATTGATTTTATGAGACATAACAATATCGATGATGAAAGGCAACGACAAGGAAGAAAGAAAGATCCTGGCAAATCTCAGAGAAAAACCCAACCAATGGCCCCGCTGCCACTCCACTCAATAGCAGTTAATAATAAAGACATTGATATTAATCTCAACAATTTATTTGGCAGTCACTTTGAGCCCAGGAGCCCCGGTGGTGCAGTGGTTATGAGTTGGGCTGCTAATGGCAAGATGGGCAGTTATAGTCCCAGAGACTCAGAGGGCTACTTCTAGCTGGTCTGATGGAGTCACGAGGAGTCAGCTTTGACTCCATGACAGTAACTTTGGTTTGGCCTATATACATGTCTGGTTGCATCGTAGGCACTTGGCATTTACCACCCATGAACCTCATCACAATTAAGTGTGAGAGACAGCATGTTCCAAAGACAGGCTCAGCTATCTCTCCCATTTACATGCTTTCCTGGAACTTTCTCTTTTCACCCTCCACAAACCCCGTGAACCAAACTCATCAGCACAAAGTCTATTCTAAGCTAGAGTGACCCTATAGGATTAAGTAGAACTGCCCTGTAGGAATTCCATGGTTGTCAACCTTGATGGAAGCTGGCTGCTATGTTTTTCTCCCAAAAAGCAGCCGTATGGGTTCAACCCCTAACCTTCCCCCCACACTCTTTCCTCCTTGCCCCACCCCCACCCCCCCAGTCAACCTTTGGGTTAGCAGCTGAGTGCTCTCTCTTAACCACTGAGCTACAAGAGATCCTTTTACCAACAGGTGGAGTCTAATTCCCTCTTTTACTCTGGGTGTGAAGAGAACATAGCAGAGGTAAATCCGCCACAAAAGCCAATGCATCTTCTGCCTTTTTAGTGGAGGCATTCCCTTTTGAAACCTTGTGCTGCTAAAGAAGCCATCCAGATGCCTCTATGTGAGGGCTTGAAGGCCATGTTAGAGATCCTGTGGAGAGGTCCTGAGATGGTCTTAAAAGAGATGCCCAGCACCTCCTGACTTTCCTGTTCCAGCTCCAGTCACCTTCTGACCATAACCATGTCAGAAACCCAAAGTCAGAACAACCTGCGTAAGCCTCCACAAACTCCTGATCCAGTGCAACTACACAAGGTAATGGAACGATTGTTGGTGTTTTGAGCTAGGGAGTGTGAAGTGATTTGTCACCTAGGAACAACTAGCCAGTGCAAATTTTGGTATCTGGATTGACTGTGTTTCTATAATAAAAACCTTTAAAACATGGCACTGTCTTTAGGACTTGGCAGTGATGGGAAGCTGGAAGGTTCTTAAGAAGACTGTTCATAAGCATTAGCAGGGGCCATAAGGACGTGATAAGTGAAGACTTGAAGACAAGTTAGGTAAATATGATTGCACTGGAGGAAAGGAGACCCTTGTCATGTAGTATACAGTTAGTTGTCACCAGTCATAATGTGGAACCCATGCTGTGGGACTCAACAATATAGCTCCAGAGAGTACCAGGGGACTTGCTGACTTTTAGCGATTAATATTAAAATAAAAGAACTGCCAAGTCTTTGTGTGTGTGTTTTTTTAAGTAGAAATGGGAAGAACTTTAAAGGGCCCTAGAGTGAAGATCTAAGGTGATATACCTCTAGTTCTGCTTAGCCTGACAAACATTTTCTTAAAGATTTTGAAGGCATATCACGGAGATTTTCCTAGTTAAACAGTAGGACTTCTAAAGATCTTCAGGATACTGTCTCACAGTGGAGTTACATGAAGCCCAAGGCAGAGAAGGAGTGATCTTGAAGAGAGTCACAGGTGTGTATTTCATCTAATGGCAATGCAGAAAAAAGCACCAACAACCCCAAACCAGTGTTTCCCAAAGATACTTGCCCTTGGGGGTTGTTGGAGGTGGTGGTGGGGAAATGCAAGAACAGATACCTATACTCTCTCCTGGATTATGGGATCTACACAAGGACACAAGCTTTTAATCGCGAGTGGGGTACACTTTTCCTTGAGAAGGGTTGGTGATCCAGATAAGTTGTAAACACTAAGTCTATGTTATAAACTGATAAATAGGAACCATTCATTCAAGGAAGTGATATCACCAAGGCGAGGTGGGGTGGGGACAGGAGTATACAGAAAGTGTAAGATGTAAAGAAGTCCTTTTACAGATAGGGAGTAGGCTAAGAAGTTTGCTCCCTTGTAAACAGTGGGAAGAATGTCTCAACGCCGGGGCCCAGGACCCAGAAGGCAGATGCAGAAGTCAAGGAGCATAACTCCCAGGAAACAGGATTGAGTGCTAATCAAAAACTTGGAACCATGGAATTAGGTAGATTTTAGAAGCAGTTGTGGACCCCAGTGTGGGCCTTTTGCTGGATCATTCTGAACGGGAGTGTTTATTCCCCTACTGCTAGGCCACTAAGCCTGGTGTATCTACTATATGTAAGAAATCAGCTCAAGGAGGTACAGACTCACAGTGACCTTGCAGGACAGGATAGAACAGGCTCTGGGGGCCTCCATGTCTTTACCCTGTCTTTCTCTGACTGACTGGCTAGTGTTTCAAACTGCTGTCCTTGTGGATTGGGGCCTAGCGCCTGCTCATGGACAAGACCCAAAGAAATCTGACCCAGGCTTAAAAGCTGTGGACTTTTTCTTTTTCATTAAAAAAAAATATGCAACCAAGAACTGCCCATTTCCACATTCTTCACATGAATAGTCCAGTGCCCAGAATTTAAACTCCTCATGTTGTTCAACCATCAACCTTCTCGATACTCAAAATTTTCCATTCAACTCTTTATTTTTATAGGCAAAATTATAGCCTGAAGTTCAGAGCCTGTCACAGTTAATGTCTTGGTCTCTCCTTGTCCCTGGCATCACAACCATTCCCAACGTACGGATTGAAGCCGGTCATTTCATGTCTGAACACTAGCTCCTCTGGGAGACGAATGAGGCTTGTGCTGACCCAGCACCTCAATCAAGGTCTTACGCATATGAAGCACCATGTTAGATGTCTGATGATGGAAACAGTGAGGAAAGTCTTGTGGCCTTCCTTCTCCTTATACCAAACATAGGGAACCTGTTCCCCTTGACCACCCAAGTCTCAGTTCCGACACTGCTTTTTCCAAATGACTCAAAAACAATTCATCCTTATGCTGGGCAAATCATCTAACTGCTGCAATGTAACTGAGAGGTCCAGTCATTCAACCCCTTCATTTTATAGATGATGACATTGTGGTCTTCCTGACCAGGGGGATGATTTACCACAAAGTGGTTAAGTGACCTGTCCAAGGTCATGAAATTAATGACAGAGCCAAGACTAAAAATGCCTCATATCCGTCCAGCCTACTATTTGTAAGGCGCGTGCTAAATTCTTTCCTCTTGATCCTCACTAACTGTCTATTCAGAGCCCTGGTGGCATGACAGTTTATGTGTTTGGCTGTTATCCACAAGGTCAGCAGTTCAAATCCACCAGCTGATCCTTGGGAGAAAGACGAGACTGTCTACTTCCATCGACATTTACCCACACGGACAGTCCTATCAGATCACCCTGAGTCAGAGTTGACTCGATGCAGTGAGGGCTGACTGTTCACCAGGATCAGGAAGTTGAAGGACCTTTGGAATCACGAAGTAAAAAACTTGGTTAGGCTGGGTGGTTGAAACTTTTGCTATTTAGTGTGCCTAATAGTTTGGATTACTTATGCTAGCCTGGTGCTATAATGGGCTATACTCGGAGCTACTCTTCACTGGGTTAGTGGCTTTGTACATATTATTATCTCTGCAAGTCTATCTAGATAAGATAGGTTGGATGAACAGACTGGGGGAGAAAACAATGGGACTGATGGTTCCTGGGGGGACATGGGAGATGGGGAAGTGGGGGAAAGGAGTTGGTGTTGACCAACCCAGGGATAAGGGAACAACAAGTGATTCAAATCAGTGACAAAATGGGTGTGAGAGACCCAATAAGGCTGAGCAAGAGTAATGTAACAGAGAGAAAATACTGAAACCCCAATGGAGGCTGAGCATGATAGTGGGACAAGAGGAAGGTAAAAGAAAATAGAGAAAAGAACTGGGAGGAGGGGAAAAGAGTGTTTATAGAGGTTTAAATGAAGACAAGTACATAGGTAAATACATTTATTTATGACTATGGGGAAATAGATCTATGTGCATAAACTTATAGGGTTAGTATTAAGACAGCAGGTGGGCATTGGACCTCCACTCAAATGGACTTCAATGCAAGAAGACTTTGTTCTATTAAATTGGAATTCCATGATGCTCACTGTCTGGACACTATCACTGGAGACAAATGTGGGCATAACCAAAAGTGGTGAAGAAAGCTGATGGTGCCTAGCTATCAAAAGATATAGAATCTGGGGTCTAAAAGGCTTGAAAGTAAACAAGTGGCCATCTAACTCAGAAGCAACAAAACCCACATGGGAGAAGCACACCAGTTTGTATGACTATGAGGTGTCAAAGGATCAGGCATCAAAGAACTAAAATTTATATCATTGTAAATGAGGGAAGTACAGATGGAGACCGAAAGTCTATCAGTAGGTGAAACCACAAGTCCTTACAGAAGGGTTGTGGGAGGAGACAAGTCAGTCAAGGTGCAGTATAGCAACAATGAAATAGGCAACTTTCCTCTAGTTTTTAAATGCTTCCAACCCCGACCCCCTACTATCATGATCCCAATTCTACCTCACAAATCCAGCTAGACCAGGGGTTATACACTGGTATGGACAGGAGCCGGAAACATGGGGAATTCAGGAGAGATGATCCCTTCAGAACCAGTGGTGAGAATGGTGATACCAGGAGGGTGGAGGAAGGGTGGAGTAGAAAGGGGGAACTGATTATATGGATCTACACATAACCTCCTTCCTGGGGTATGGACAATAGGAAGGGACACATTGGACAGTGTACGGTATAACAAAATAATTCGTAAATTATCAAGAGTTGATGAGAGAGGGAGAGTGGGGAGGGAGGGGAAAGAAGGGGAGCTAATACCAAGGGCTTAAGGAGAAGGAAGATATATTGAGGAGGATGATGGTAACAAATGTACAAAGGTGGTTTGCATACAATAGATGTAGGTATTGATTGTGATAAGAGTTGCATGAGCCCCCAATAAAATGATTTTTTTTAAAGAAAGCACCAGCTGCTTCATGGAAGAAAGAGAAGAGTTTGTACTCCCCAAAAGACTTACAGTCTCGGAAACCCACAGGGACAGTTAGGCTCTGACCTACATGGTAGCTATGAATCAGAATCCACTCTGGCTGTGAGTTCAGTTTGGTTTTGAGCAGAGTGCTACAAGCACAGGTTATCAGGAACGGGCTGAGGTGGCTATTTTCTAAGTAGAATATCTTTCTTGTTCACATGGCTACCTCTCAATTGTTCAAACCTCATTTAATTACCACCCTCCCCCAGCACACACAAACTCTAGCAATTCTTACCAGCTACTTTAGCCTGTGTGCTGCCCTTTGCCTACACACCCACCAGTCTCAGCAAGACAGAACTCAATTTGTAGCTCCTCCTGGCTTGCAGAGCCTTCTTCCGGCATCCCTCTCCACACAGCGTGGTGAGGCCTTGGCATCCTTCAGCCAAACGTCCCCACTCCTGGCACAGTGCCTTTTGTTGTGCAATTCCCTACGTGAGGGACAGTCTCCATTTCCAAGAACATTAAGAACTTTCTTGATATTCTTGGAAAACATTCACAAAGGAACCCAGTTCCTCTTTAATCCTCCAGGGACTGCAAGATGTGGAAATAAGGATTCGTCCATCTTTAGCCCTTTCTTCTCGGACCAGATGGTAAATCATGACTTGATCTGCAGCTCAGAAGGTAAGAGCTTTTGGGGCGTGTGGTTCCATGGTGGGCTGTCATGCACGTGAGGTCAGTTGTGTTACTTTTGAGTATATACCACCGAACAACATTCTGGGAATCATGTTCAGTTTTAGTCACTTGAGTGATTATACTTCCTTAAGAAGCATCTAAATGGGAAAAAAGAAGGAGAGGCGCTTGAGCCCCATGAGGGACAAAGTACCATACATTCAGACTCAATGGTGGATAAGGAAATGCTATCTAAAGGGAAATGATTACAGGCGTTTGGGGAGTGCTAGAGAAAGGGACCCTGGTGGCACAGTGGTCAAATGCTTGCCTGCTAGCTGTAAACATAGGGCTTCTAGCTCAGGAGCCGCTGTCTGGGAGAACAGCCTGAACATCTACTCTTATAAAAAGGACACTCCAGAAAACCCTAGGGGGCGGCTCAACTCTGCTTCTAGGGCCATGTGGGTTGCAGTGGACTTGACGGCACCCACCAACCACAGAGAAGGACATCAATGGAACACAAACGCATGCTGCAATGCTGCGCTTGATAGTGCACAGATGAGTGATGCTGTAGTCAGATGCTGACGGGGGCTGAGTCCGTTCTGCCCTGCAGTGACTTAGGTATATCAGAAGGAGACACCATGTGTTCTCGCCCCATCTTCACCACTGTCATAGACACATTTAAAAGAACGAGGCATTTTATTCTTGGAGGTGAAGCACAAGTGGATACTTTCTCATTTTCTGTCCTTGCTCCTGACCTTGTAGGGGGAAAAAATGGAGGTGAATGCATGGTGAGGGAAACACAATAGCAAAGAGTCAGAAAACTATACAACATACCTGTTGTGACACGACAGACACAACCCCTCACATTCATTAAGTATACGACCATGCCAAAGCCACAGAAAACCATGGAGACCTCTCAGAGGGCTGAGCATTCGTCAGGACCCTCTTGAACAGTTTTCAGACACACGGTTTTCATCAAGGGATGGCCTTGGGGAAAATAGAGTTAGGGACATCAAAGACCTTCGGAGCTGCCACATCTATTTAAAGAAAGGAAATAAAGGTGGAAAAAAAAATCTGCGCCCGCAGCCTCCCACGCCCCATGTTGGTGGTCACCCCAGAACAAACTCGTCACCAGTAGCATTTTCGGTAGATGAGATAACGGCATTCCAAAACGGCCACAGAACGGACAAATGACTGCAATTAAGGCACTGTTTCCACAGAGTCCTGGTTCTTTCAAAGCTCCTATTCATCTTTGTACGTGGGAGGGCAACTGCACTGCCTCAGGCTGGGCTTCGGCTCTCAGGGCTGGATTCAGGTCACTCACAGTCCTCAAGAATGGGGCGCTCAGGATCTGCCAGAGATGGAGCAGCCCGATCAGCCAGAGCATGAGTGCTGAGCAGAAGAGGAAGCCGTTGGGACAACCAGGGGGCAGAGTGGAAGCCGTTGGGACAACCAGTGGGCAGAGTGGACTCACTGGGCATGGGGCACGTGTTCAGCAGCACTGTCTTTTGCCGGCACTAGCCCCGCCCTAGAAAGAAGCTTCCTGCAGGCAGGCAAGGTGACCCGCACCCTTCCACTTCACCTTCCATTCTTCAGTGGCTGCCTCAGTGTCTTATGCCAGCCTTCCTCACATGCTTCACACTAGGGGGTCATCAAAATGTGACTCTCAGTCACATGCAGCTTTTTGGGTACATACATGTGGCTCTGAAGTCACCTGCAAAATTTTTTTTGAAGGATATTATTCAGATTGTGGTGATTTCACTTGCCTTTAATTTATGTATATATTTATGGCTCTCAGGTAATTTTGAAGCGATTGTGAGGGGCAGGATGGACTCTCCAAAGTTCTCGGAGCTTGGTTCCATGGCAACGCTTTTCCTGGAATGCTCCAGGTATTCTGTAAACAAACAGGATGGCAGGGCACTGTGATCAAAGAAGCCAACAAGCAATGGGCTAGACAAAACACGTGGTTGATGCCAGGAGGTACTTCTCTCCCTTTAGGTGTCCAATGCCTAGGCGAGTCTTCGGAATCCTGACTGGTTCAGAGTTTCACTGCTAACAGTAAGGCTGGGGATGCAAGTCCTCCCTCAGGCATCTTGAAAGAAAGTGCTGGTAGTCTCCTTGGAAAACACCGGACACTGAAACCTGAGGGAGCACAGGTCCACTTGTGACACACACAAACTGGGGCACAACATGAGTTGGAAAGGACCCGAAGGCAGCTGGTCAATCTGGATCTTCAAGGAAAGGCACACACTTCACCGTGTCTAATGAGGTAGCCTCTCATTCAATGCATTTATCCTAGGACTAGTGTCCCAGGGAACGTGCTTCAGGAAAATTTTCCCTTCATTGGTGGTAGATGCTCTATGCCTTTAAACTGCACTGATTGGGGGAAGAGGGTTGTTCCCACTTCCATTTATTAGCCTTTGAATATTTAACCTCCCGATACTAGAAGAGCTTGTACCCTGGAACTGCTTGCTAGTAGCCCAACTCTGACCCAACGGCGTCACCAGGGTTCCTCATGCAGAGGGAGCACGTGACTCTGTGGGGCTTCTTTTCCCTGTTACATGGTCTTCCTCTGTGGACTTTCTTCCCCTGTACTTGTTACCAAACTTGACTGCAATTGCTTTTGAAGCCTGTCTGTTGTCCACACTCTCTGGACATGCCCGTTCCCTAGCTATCCCCAGAGGCTGGAAGGGTCTTAAGTGTGGAGTGACCCTTGGGAACTGTTTGCTGTTGTCCAGAATGAAAAATGTTCTCCAACAGGATGTGCTTTTGAGTCCCTTGAGCCACTCTGTGCTCCCGCTGTGGGGCTTGATGTGGTTCATGGACAGCTCCCCTCCAGAATGGGGTGCCTAGGTGAAAGGTGTCATCTCAGAGGAGGTCCAGCTGAGGGAGATCGAAAGGCACCCCCTCTTTCCATCTGGCCAGTATCATGTCAGCTTAAGTGGCAGCCATCATCTGACCCCGCTGTTGTTATGGGTTTTCAAAAAAAAATAACAGCTTCACTGAGATGTCATTTAGAAAGCACACAACTCACCCCTTGAAAATGTATAACTCAGTGGCTGGTAGTACACTTACAGAGTTGGTTCCACACCACCGCAATCCAAAGCTACTGTCTGATGAGTACACTGTTTCCTAGATAACCACGAACCTGTCTCTGTTGATGTTCCTATTCTGGACATTTCATATACAGGAAATCCTTGGTGGCCTTTTCTTTAGCTTCATGTTTTCAAGGATCATGTGTGCTGTAGCATGTATTGGTACTTCATTCCTTCTTGTGGCTGAATAAATAGTTTGCTGTCCAGCTAGATCACATTTTGTTCATTTGTGCATCCATCGATGGGTGACTGGGTTATGTCCACCTTCTGGTTCTTATGAGTCATGCTGCCATGAACATCCATGTGCATGCCTTTGGTTATACACTTAGGAGTGAGTCACATGGGAATTTAACGTTTAACTTTTTGAGAAACGGTCAAACTGCTTTCCACGTGCTCTGCACCAGTTCACATTTCTACCAGCAGTGAATGAGGGTTCTGATTTCTCTGTATCCTCTCCAATATTTGTTATTACCTGGCTTTTCCATGATCACCAAGCTAGGGGTTTGAAGTGGTATCTCCTAATTGCGTTGATTCTCATTTTTCTGATGACTAACGATGGTGTGTGTGTGTGTGTGTGTGTGTGTGTGTGTGTGTGTGTGTGCTTTTTGACCATTTGGATATCTTCGTGGGAGAAATGTCTGTCCAAATCCTATTTTTCACACATCGAGTTATTTCTGTTCTGGGGTATGGATGGTGCAGTTCCATGCTGTCGGGTCAGTTCCACCTCCCGGGGACCCTCTGCACAACTGAATGAAACGCGACACCTGGGCGTGTGCCATGCTCAGAATGTCCTATGTTGGCACTCATCCATGCAGTCCCCTTGTCAAGCCATGGTGTGGAAGGTCTTCTTCTTGTTCACTGCCCTCCTATGTTACCCAATATGATGCAAATCCCTGATTAGATAATTTACAAATATTTTCTTCCATTCTACAGCTTGTCTTTATATTCACTTGAATGTCTGTGGCAGCATAAACAGTTTTAATTTTAAAGAAGCCCGATGAATCTAGCTTTTCTTTCGCTGCTTATACTTTTGGTGTCTCAGCTTAAAACTGCTGTTAGATGTCAGGTCAGAGATAGCTCTTGGGTAGTTTTTCAGTCTTGGATCCACAGGGGGTTAATTCTTGCAGGCAATGTGAGGTGGATACTCAACTTCATTCTGGTTGTCCTGACAGCACTGATTGGAATATTCTTTCCACCTTGACTTGTCTGAGGATCCTTGTGGAAAATCAATTCACGGTAGACAGGGGCTTATTTCTAGGCTTTTGAGTCTCATGCATTGATCTATGTGTCTATCACGATGCCCGTGTCACTGGCTTGGTCACTTTCAAAAGCACTGCAGTGCATTTTCAAACTGCTGTTATTTTTCGTGACTTTTGGCTACCTGTGCCCCTTGCATTTCCATGTGGGTTTTAGGATTAGCTTGTCAATTTCTACAAAGAAGCCAGCTGACATGGTGATAGATATAGCACTGAATCCATAGACCAATTTGGGAAACATTGCCATCTCGGTTAGGCTTAATAAGAATTAAACCTGCAGATGCAAGAGCAAAGGATATATTCCCATGTATGTAAATCTTCTTGAATATTTGCCCCTTTTGAGGTTCCCGGGGGTGGGGCGGGGTGTGCAACTTCACCTACGAATAAAAAACTTTGTGGCTTGAACCCACCCAGTGGTGCCGTGGAAGAAAGGCCTGGGAGTCTACCTCTATATCAATTATAGCCACCATCAGAATCTACTTCCACATCAATTATAGCCATGGCAACCTGAATCTACTTCCATCTCAATTATAGCCTCTATGATAACTCTGTAGAACTCCGTTCTCTCTGTAGCACATGGGGTTGCCAAGAGTTGAAATGAACTCAGTGACAATGGATTTGGTTTGCTTTTTCTCAACAACGTTTTGTTGTTTTCAAGACACAGGTCTTAACATTTTTTTTTGGTGGTTAATTTACTCCTAATTATTTTATTCTTTCGGATGCTCTCTAAGTAGGGTTGCTTTATTGTTTTCTTTCTTTCTTCTTCTTTTGGTTATTCATTGCAAGCACATAGGCATACAATTGATTTTTGTGTGTGTATTGATCTTGTAGCCTGCAGCCTTGTTGAACTTATTTATTAGTTTTAACAGTTGACGTAGTGGATTCCTTAAATTTTTCTATCTACAAGATCGATCATGTCGTCTGGAAATAGACATCGTTTCACATCTTCCTTTCCAATCCAGACGCTCCTCATGCTACTTGCATTTTAACACGAAGAGCAAAGCTATACCTTTCTGCTTTCCCCATTGAGTTCTGTTCCTTTTATCTCATAGTGCAGTTCTCTTGGTTTAGACGGGGCCTCCTGATTTACTTTCCTTGGGGCTCATCTTTGTATTCCAGCAATTAATGCAGGATCTGGTGTTATGCATTCGCTATATGTTTGTAAGATGAAAACTTGGGTCTGAGTTTGCAATTTTGGTAAGAAAATGGTCTTCTTTTGTGCCTTTCAGGAGCTTAAATATTACACACGATGGGTCCAAGTGAGAGTTCTCTGGCCTGACATATCAACAGTGGAGACAGTGGCCCTCAGACCCATCCTTATATAGTGCCAGGATGACACACTGAACAGCAGAGGGAAGCAGAGATGTTCATCTGGTACTATGCAGACATCCTGGGAGGCTCCCTAAATACAAGTCAGGCCTGAGACAGAGGCAGAGCGGAGGGGAGGTGAATATAGAAAGAGGTGCTCTGTGATGGTCCACAACCAACCCCGGACACTTTTTTTTTTTGGCATCACTGCCTCTGGTGGTCATGGGCGCTACCCAGTGCCGCTCCTGAGAGCCACCGCTGGATTTGAACTGCCAAGCTTGCGGGCCGCAGTCCCGCACTCAACCACTTACACCACCGGGGCTCAGCCTACCCCGGACACTTTCTTGGGAATTTATGCTCCCTGTTTATCACGAGTTTTTTAAGGGAGGAAGAAAAAAAAACCAACTCAGTGACTGAAAAAGTTCAATTCCACTTAGAAAGAGCTTTGAAATAATAATTTAGTCTGTAAGCAGCAGGCGAGAATGTGCGAGTAGTTGGTGTGTGTGTGACTCAGGAAATTTTGTCAAACGGATTGCTACTGTATGCGAAATTAGGGGGACATGCCCAACGGCACGTGGCATTGGGCAGACCAAAGTCAAAAGCAGTGATGGCTTTGTGGGAGAATCCTCACCTTTTACCCAGACACCTGGCCAATCCACCATCTATGCAGCCACCACTCATCTCTCAGCAGTGGTTTGTATGTTGCTATGATGCTAAGCAAGTTTCTGGGGGAACTTCCACACTTAGATGGACTAGGAATAAAAGCTTGGTGATCTACTTATGAAAATTAGCCAACAAAACCCCTCTGGGTCCCCATAGTCTGCTCTGCAGCTCATCATGGGTGAGGCCAACTCCCTGGTAGCCAGCTACAACAGCAGAAGACAGGTCTTTGTCTGCCCTTTGCCCCTTTTCTAATAGGAATGCATAAACAACCAACTGTCAGAGTGCCTAGTACCTACTACCATGCCAGATATTTTTTGAGGGTAGAAGTCAGTTGCAAGCAACGAATTTTTTGAATTCCTCTTGAAATTCAAAGTCAACAATGATGGGTTTATAGAAATCTCACTCTGGAAATTATGAGAAAAAGGAAAAAAAAACAGGTTGAGATATGATTGAAAATGTACTCAAGTCAGCAGCACACTCAAGCTCATGGCAGTAAAAGCAAGTGTAAATTTTCCCTTGGTTGTGTGTGTGTGTGTGTGTGTGTGTGTGTGTGTGTGTTTGGTGAGGTGCCACCCTAGAGGCAGGAGATGGAGTGTTCTGGAGCCAGGATGGGATGTGTTGGAACAGACTTGTGGGCACTGGTGCTGGCTCTGGTGGGCACCACATCACCAGAGGAGGAAGGTGAGAGAGGCATCCCCAGCAGACTTGTGCAGCAGAGGCACTGCAGAAGCCCAGAGGAGCGGGGACAGGCAGCTGCCATGATAGGAGACAGTGTGATATACTTGGTCACAGGCAAATGTGAAATGCTGTCTGTGGAGAGTGAGGAGAAACTTTTAGGAGGTTGGGCGACCCCAGGAGAAGAGCTGAGAGTCAAACATAATGGTCATTTCACCCCAGGCTGCTGGGAAAACTTGAGCTAGGCAGATATGAGTTGCCCACTCACCCCCCCCCCCCAAGCCAACGTTTCCTTCAATTAGACTTTCCACAAGATTCCACCTTGTTTTTCTTTTCTCCACCCTGGTTAAATCCTGACTGCTGTATGTCTTCAAAGGCCACACAATCCCCAATTCATTACATTTTGGCTCGAGTCTCCACCATCTCCTGAAGGGGATCGACCTTGGGTCCCTCAGATTCCACGATCACATCGCACTTCATTTGTCAGAAGACCGCAGGAGGGGATGGCTTGACCGGCAGGGGAGGCAGAACCTTTCCGTGTTTTATACCACGTGTTTCAAATGGCTTGAACTGTCTCCCAGGACCATTGTGGTCATATTGCTAACACCCAGTAAGCACGTATTCTGCTTGGGCATGGTGGTAAGCTTTATACAGACACACTGAAGACTCCTGGTAGCCCTGTTCGATCGCCAGGGACTTCCCTGTCTCCTTGTGAGTGGCAGCATCCAGGCACACAGATTGCTGTTCTCCCGGGTCACTCAAGACACAGAAGTGGGATAAAGTGGGATGAGCTCCCCCCTTTGCCATCCGGGTGGCCATGTTGCTGTCTCCTGTCAAGTGAATGCTGGTCACAGGGATCCTTTGTGACTGCGGGTAGGGTTTTAAAAGCTAGCGTCTCGCCAGGTCTTCTCGACCATGGAGCTTCTGATAGGTTCCACCCACTAGCCTTTGGGTGAGCAGCCAAGTGCTTAACCTCTAACCAGGACTCAATGAGGTGGGGGCCAGAAGGTATTTTTATGAGGAAACCTGGCTTAAAGGAAGGGGCCCATTATGTTCGACGACCAAAGTTCACCAAAGCCACTTTATCATAGTGACGGGCCAACATTTTCATGCGGAACCCAGCAATGTTGAGGATACATTTAGTTAATTTATTTTGTGCCTGAAATGAGCACCAGCTTGGGTAAATACAGGCTTTCTGAACCCTTCAGAAGAGGAGCAGGACTTCTAGTTCCATCCCCCCATCCCCACACCCCACCCCCGCCTCTCCCTTAATTATATTCCTTAAGAAACCCAACTCATATACCAAGCTGGCAAAACCATCACCGTGCTAAAATTACTTCCAGGGTCACAATGCAAAGCTCCCAGACCCAGGTTTGCAGCTCTGTCTTAAAGCGTCTGGCCTCTGGGAAGGTGGGCCTGGGCCAGTCTAGTCCCACTCCTCCGCAGGTCAGTAGCTGGGTTACACGAACCACGTCCATCTGCTTATTCCACACCAACTCCTTTCTGCAATCTCGGTGAGTTCCGCAGTGACAGGAGCCAGCCTGCCAAGATATCAGCACCAGGACGCGGTCCAACGTAAACACCCTGCGCTGTGTAGCTGACGCACCGAATTAGCGTTAGCCTGCTCCCCGCCAGTCCTGCTCTAGAGCGACTCTGCAGCTCCAAGAAAAGCAGATCTGTCAGCATGGAAATTGGTGTATTTGTCAAGGAGAGGAGTCAATGCCGTTTAAGCCTGCTGTCATTAGCCACGTCTGAGGAGCACCTTAAAGAATTGTAGGCTTCTGGCAGATCCCCTGCCTGGATCTGAGTTTTGATCGCCTGGTGGCCCCGACAGATGGTCTGGGTGCCAAGGAAGGGATTATCAGATGCGTTCACCAATCAATCAGTCAGAGCACTGCGGTCAGGGGCTCCTTGGCTGTTAGCCTCGCTCAGGCTCAGAACCCCAACTTGTTCCACAAAGTGAGACGTTTCATCCATCCTGGCAGCTTCCCTGTGGCCCTGTGAGGCCAGGCCTCCAGCTAGAATCGATAGTGAGTTCGCATTCGATAATCAATCTCTCTTCCCTGCCACCTTCTTCCAACCTGGTGCCAAGCACACGTGCTTCTTAATTGCTTATAGCTTTCCTCTGCCTGGGTGTCTTGGTTGCACGGCGGATCAAGCGATTGGATGCTGAGTTGCCAATGGTCTGTATTGAGCAGTCACTGAGAGGAATGACGAGGCTGGCTGCTTCTGGGAAGATTCACAGCCTGGAGCAGTCGTATTGCTTCCTGTGGGGTCACTGTGAGTTGAAATTGGGTCAAGGGCAATGGGTTTGGTTTAGCTTGGTAACCTACCCCTTCACCATGTCCTCGATCTCCTTACTCCATGGTTCTTTATGATGGGATGGCTAAGAAAGAGATAGGTGTTTCCTACAGAGCAAATAAAAAAACCCAACACATTCACTGGCCTTGAGTGGATGCTAACCTTTTAGGACAGGGTAGAATTGCCCATGTGTCTCTGAGACTATCAGGCTTTCAAGGAGTAAAAAGCCCCTTCTTTCTCCCACAGAGCTGACTGGTGACTTTGAACTGCTGATCTTGAGCAGTGTAGTGAGTAACCACTCTGCCACCGGAGGGGCTTCAAAAACAGGTACTTACACTTTATCCTGCATTATGGGTTTTAGCACACATGTTTGTAATTTCTAGGGAGGTACTGAGCAGTTTTCCTTTTTCCTGAAAAGGGGGTGGTAGGTAGGCCAAATAAGTTTGGGAACCTATGAAATAGATTAGAAGCTATCGGTGACAAGTCAGTTCGTGATTTTTCAACATTTGAGTTTTAATTTTATTGTGGTAGAAGACACAAAGTAGTTTATGATTTACTCCCCACACTAGGTATGTCACTGTTTGGTAGAGGAGTAAGTCATGCACTAGGAGTCCACTGGCAGGGTGATGTGGGGTGTGTGTTTGGTGTGTCCTATGGCATTGGGGGCAGGTGGGGGGGCTAGGCTGCAGTCTGGGAAAAGCAGAGGGGCTGCACTTGGCAGACGCGTGTTGAAAATGGGGGGCACCTGCTAACAGCACACGTTCTCAGGCACTGCGTGTCTGGATTTCTGAGTCAAACATTTGATCACCGATGGATTAGAGGGTTTGGTTTTAGAGGTCACTACTGGGAACAAACAACCAACAATGAAGAAACAAAAATTTAGTGTCTCGGGGAAGACTAAAGAGAGGTGGCAGTTAGAAAAGCCTTTAGATTTCCTGACTATACATTTTCTGTTGTCCCAAGACGATTTCCCTTGGTGTTGTGCAGCAGAGGGCTGCATGCAAGCTTTCATTGCCACCTTTGGTGCATCTGCCGGCAAGGCTGGTGATTTTTGTAGAAGGGAGGGGCTCCCAGCAGTTCTGGAAGTTTTCAACTCTTTTCTTTTGCAGCCCTATCCGTTTGGGGGTCCCATCTGCAACCTACGCCTGTCTTGAACGTGGTGGAGGACATCTTAGCAGTTGGCTGTGGAGGATTAGGGGGAAGTCTGCTCCTCCTGAGTCAGTGTTCTAACATTCTTGGTGGTGAGCATAGTTGCTCTCCAGTCTAGCTCTCTGCCTTTCTTTTCCTGCCCCTGTGCCCACAGAGGTTATGGGTAATGGTGCTTGCCCTGGCATCTCTGCCTATCACTATTTTTGCCTACTTCTTCAGTAGGTTCCTCCCCTGAAGTGCTGACCACTATAAAAGTTAGCCACTTTGACTGGGACCTGCTATCCATCCTACTTCTTGCAGATCCTTTTAGACATTTACCACAAGCCTTATAGCCCTAAACACAGGCTAGGGTGCTGTCACAGACGGGCTGGTTAAGAAAGTTCATTGGTATGTTGTGTTCCTAACTTTGAGTTCTGTCTGCCTTTCAGAAGTCCACTAAAATTTGATGTTATGAACCAGGCACATCTACGTGTCTTTATTTTTTTAAGTTAACTCTCAACAACTCAGTACCATAGGTACCATCCTCAGTTTTAAGGATGAGAAATCTGGGGCTGGCAAGGTGTGTTAATTTGGGTTGACTAGAGAAACAAATTCATAGACTCTCACATGTGTATAAGAAAGAGCTTTAAATACAAGAGCAATTCAAGATTGAGAAAACATCCCAGCCCAGTGCAGATCAAGTTCATAAGTTTGATATTAGCCCATATGTCCGATCCCCACCCCTACATTCTTCTTCAGACTCTTGTAACACAAGCAGTGGTGCTGAATGCAGGAAGATCACAGGTTGGTGGGTGGAAAGTCTTGTGGATCCAGGGGTTTTGGAAGCATATCAGCACTGGCGTGGATTGCCACATGGCTTCTCTAGGTTCAGGGCACTAGCGTAGCTCCGTGTGTCTTGTCAGCTTGAATGTCTCGAAGAGAGTGGGCATCTGTCCTGTCTCCGGTGAGCTATTTATCTCCTCCAAACGAGGTCATCAAGCAGTGACATGATTGACAGGCTAACCTCCACCCCTTCATTCTCAAGTCTCAGATTGACAACAGATTACATAATTACCATGCAAGGCTAAGTAGTTTGCCCGAAGGAGCACAGCTGTGGAAGAGTAGAGATGGAAAACCAAATTCAGATCTTCATGACTCCCAAACTCAATGTTCTTTCCATTGCTCTACAGTGACTGGCCTCTTGTTGGTGTCCTCTTCTGAGTTTATATTGAGATCAGATAGCAAGTGCCTCTTCTGGACCAGACTGCAGCTAAAACTGCAGTTTCCCTTAGTGCTTGTAGCAGCTGGATCAGAAGCTGAGGAGTGACCACAAGAGTCAGAGTCCTTCACTTGCATGGACCTCCCTGGAGGGTCTTCCTAAGATGGACATGGGGGTCATGAAATGTTGCACAATTTGCACAGGTCCGATATTGCAGTGACATTCCATCAAGATGCCTGCATCTTCCCGCTCAAGCTCCCTCCCACACACGTCCCCGTAGTCGGGTGGTGCTGCAGTGACCAGGGGCATTTTTAGGCTCTGACTAAGGGGAGTGTGTAGTCTGGGTTTGGAAGGCTATATTTATGTGGCTCTTAGTTGTTTTCGTTTCTGTTTAAGTTATTGCTAGCAGTCCTGGTGTAGGAATTGTCTCCAACAGCATATTTCCTGCTTGTACTGTCACTGCACCTGGCTTCGGGATCCAAGTGTGTTAACAGCAGGTTCTATGGCACACAGCACTGGGGGATTTTAGCATCGGGACAGAAGCAAGGTTGGTTCTATGGCCACAGAAGTGGGTCTGTGGAAATTGAAACCCCCCCCAAAGCTTAAAGCTCACATATAAAAGAAATATGATGGAGTCCCCCATGTTTGACAGTCATCCTGATAATTAACACAGCATCCACAATGACAGGTTACCAGGCTTAACAGACCTTTTCAAAATGATCAATAGTGAATATGAAAGTCAGCCAATGGTGCTAGGGGAAAGATGGAATCGTCTTTGAATTCTCTCTGTGGAAAATGATAAGAGGCTCATAATATACAGTAGGGACTAAACAAGATGCAACCAACCAACCAACCAACCAACCAACCAAAACAAAACATGTAGGGAAGGTATTCTAGAGGGCTGTCAGACCATTTATTGATTCAAACATTAGTTGGTTTTTCTGGATGTTGTCATTGTTGTTTTTAAGAATTTGTCATGTGTCATGGAGACACACATATGTATATGTATATATGGGAGAGGTTTAATACAAGAGCAATTGAACGCTGAGAAAACTTTTCAGCCCAGTTCAAGTCCGAAAGTATGATATTAGCCAATATATCTGACAGCAATCTATAAAGTCCTCTTCGGGCTGAGCCCCGGTGGCGTAGTGGTTTAGTGTGGGACTGTGGCCCACAGGATTGGCAGTTCAGATCCAGCAGCAGCTCTCCAGGAGCAAGACTGGGCTTCCTACTCCCACCAGGGCAGTGATTCCCCTCCCCCCCCCCAAAAAAAAAAAACCAAAAAACAAACAAGCAAAAAAAATGTCCTCTCCAGACTCCAGAAGCACATGCAATGATGTGAAATGCAGAATGATCACAAGCCAGTGGGCAGAAAGTCTTTGGATCCAGTGGTGGTGTAAGCATCTCAGTGCTGACAGGAGTCTCCATGTGGCTTCTCTAGGTCCAGGTTTCTGGCTGCATCAGAGTAGGTCCATGTGGCTTCTCCTCAGGGAGGTCCCACAGGAAGTCAGCCTTGTCAGTTGAGTCTCTCAAGCAGTGAGCGTTGTCAGTAGAACGTCTCCAAGGAAGTGAGCAGAGAAATGCCTCCAAGAAGGAAGTACCAGATGTACTGGGATTCTCAGGAGAAGGCCATGCCCACACAGAGGACTCCTTGGCCACGATCCAATTGACTAGACTCCACCCCACACTCTTAATCCTCATTTTGACAAATGATTACATACACACGTATTGGATTTCTCATTTCACATTGACTTTGGGTTTCCTGTGCTTATATACTTTTTCTTCAAGCCAACCAAACCAAACCAAACTCACTGCTGTCAAATAGATTCTGACTCACAGGGGTAGAATTGCCCCTGTGTGTTTCCCAGAGTGTACCTCTATGAGAGTAGAAAGCCTGACTGGTGTTTATGAACTACGAACCTTATGTCAGCAGCCTCGTTCATCACCACTACACCACTGGGAGCTCCAGACCACACGCAACTTGGAGTTTTCTCACAAGTCACACCTTTACTGTCTGGATCTGTGGAAACATAACAATTATATATATATTTCCTTCTCTAATGCAGTTGTAGTTTGTTTGTTTCCTTTGGAAGTGAAGGGGCTCAAATGAAAGGTCAACCACTCTTCTTTGCCTCCCTGGTTTTAACTGCAGACATGGTCTCTAAATATCTGCGAATTATACCATAAAAAAGGGAAGATTAAAATTTTTTTTTTACCCCTTAAAATAACCTTGGAATACAGAAAAAAAAATTCAAACTTGAATAGCTCCACCAATTATTTTCCTTGCTGGAAATACACCCCATAGACCATGTATGTAATAGTCACATCGGGAAGAAAGCTAGCTCCAAGGAAACACATTTGATTACCTTACTTGAGAAGGTTTTGGGATGAAGTTTCCAAAAAGAGTCATCCAAACTCCAGGGCTGTTTTTGGAGATGATTTCCCTTCTTATTTAGTTTAATCACTTTCAGCTTAAATGAATGGATGGAGGCAGAGGCGGAAAATAAAATAGTATTAATTTGAGCATCCAAATTTGATTAATGGTGGAAGAATCGGCATTGTTTCAACTGATGATTAAAGTGAACAAGCCCAGGGAAAGTTTAAAAAAAATGCCTTTTACATTAAATTGTAATGAAGCCGGCCTGTAATAAAATAAGTGCTCTGAAACCTCAAATGGAAAGAGAAAACGATGAAACCCACTAATTCTAAAAACTATATGGAAAGCGTTTACATACAATGCACATCCAGGCGCACTGGGATAAGGCAAGGAAAGTATGTGAATTATGAGGACTGGATTTCATTCTATACCCAGGCGCTTCTCATACGTCTCGTTTTGTTTGTACAGACAGAGGGCTTTAACACGTCTTTATCAAGGCCGGATGTCTAGAAACAGGAATGCAGGCTTTTATAGCTGAGGAAGGTGTAAAAAGAGAACTAGGTAAAGTCATGCATAGGAGCTATGCGGAACACTGAAAATAACAGTGGATATCAAGCTAGTGCTTCCCTCCCTGGTGTTTGTTCTGACTCTAGATCTGGTCAGCTTCCTCCCCTCCTCTCCTCTCCTCTCCTCTGTCTCCTCTCCTCTCCTCTTCCTCCCTTCCCCCTCTCCTCATATTCACATGCAATGTGGCCCAGACATATTCCTTCCAGTGCTCTCCGACTTGCCATCCCTTCTTAAGTTGCTTGCTCACAATTCACTTTCATCTCCTCTCTCATACGGCCTCTGTGATTTTGATCCTGACTATTAAATCTATGGCGCATCATCCTAGATACTCTGGTGGCATGGTGGCTTTGGGGTGACAACTGCAAGGTTAGGGGAGAAAAACCACCGTCCGCTGAGAGGGGGAGAGACGAGACTTTCTATGGCCGGTAAGGAGTTACTGCCTCAGTCTCGACTTTGTCTCTTTTGGATCACTCCGAGGAAGAAGTGACTCAATGGCAGTGAGTTTGGTTTGGACGAACCCTCTCAAGTAATCGTCCATTCTGATCTGACGACCTGAAGTGCCCTTGGCGAAACTGCTGCTTTGGGACGTGAGAGAGGCAGTTACCTCATCTTCCTCTCCACCGAGAGGGGTCTTCTCTATTGCTAGTCAGCACTAATGAAGCAGCCTGCAGACCGGATGGTGAATGCTGAAATCAAAGCTGGAGGACAACTCCATCAACATGAGAACGTCTGCGTCAATGGCACTCAAACCCTATGTAGGCATCATGTAAAATGACTGAATTGAAATTATTCACGTGAACATGGACATCCCTGGAAGACACAATATTGGGTGGAAAAAGAACATTCCATGATGTCAAAAATAGTTGCTTTAGGGTACAACTGTATAATCGAATAACAACTGAATAAATAAAAAGATCTCATAGCCATGCTGAGAAGGTACTGAGACAACTGGTAATGAGGTGGATGTCAAAGGAGATTTATTTAGTGGTCTTTGTAAGGTTTCTAATGGGCAACTCTGTCCAAGTATTCCATGTGAAATTATAAATGACAGGTTTTGTGGCATTATTCTCTTTATGAAGTGATAGGAATATATGGTCACATGCAACTTAAAATATCACCTTTCAAAAGCTTTCTACTGGCTGCACACATCAACTCTTGAGTCTGCCTGCAATAGAGTTCCCAGATTTCTAAGTCTGCTACCCAGAAGTAAACTGGCTGTGGCTGCTTCTCCCATCCCTTTCCCACTCCTCCAGGATCTCTATAACCCTAGGAATTAACTCCCACTGAGATGACAGCTGGATCTGACTTGGAGTGACCCCTGGGAGGAGAAGGCAGGGAGAGCAGCAGCCTTTCAAAAAAGCAAAATTAATTCTCCACCCTCTCTCCCTTTGCTCGGGTCCCCTCATTGGTTGAGGCTTCTGTTCCAAGGCTTCATGCCAAACTCTACCCAAGGACATCCTTTCTTCAGATTAATCTCTATTTAGGGGCGCTAAAGGAGAGCTTGGTCATGTGCTATAAGAGAGAAGGATGAACGTTGATAGCACAACTCTTTTTAGATAACGATTGCATCGCAAGTGACCCTGTCACGGAAGCAACTTTAAGTGTTGGGCAGTGGGAGGCTATTTTGGGTCGAGCCTCCTCAGAATAGAGTTTTCCTGTTAGGGACGAGGGGAGCAGATGACAAGGAAGGAGAGTTATATTGAGAGAGAGATCCAGGGCAGGATGCAGCAGGGCTCAGAGGACTCTCTTGCATTTTAACCCTTAGAGACTTTGGCATGTGACACCGAATAGCATATGCTTAAGGAGCTTCCTCTCCTTGGGCTTGCTTGACACTCTGATGACAAAGTGAACTGTTTGCATCAGAAGAGAAATGGGGTCTACCGTCTTTGTGTCAATCTTCTGTAAAACAAAGCCATTTCACACAGTCAATTGAACACCAAGGCAATGAGAATGAGCTCTCGTGGGTTCGATTTGCTAATGGCAAGAATTGATTGTTTCATACTGCATGTGTAATTAAAATGAAGAGAGGTAATGGGCAATGAAGTTAGACAATGAGTACGACAATCAATGAGATTTTTTTCACATCTGTTTTTTTTTTAAATGAGAAAGAAGTAACTTGTCTGTTGTATACCCAAGTGGACCTCATCAGCATAAGCTCCTAAATCCTGCCCATCTTCATGTGGGACACGATTGAAAGCTGTCTTGGGCCTTGGTGAGCACAATCACAAAAAACCACATCAGGCAGTGCGTGCTTTTCCATGATCTCATGCATACTAAGTGCTGTTCTTGTCTTGCTTATGTTTATAGAATAAAGTGGGTCAAAGGAATTCATTGAGATCACAAAGGGAAAGGGAAAGACTTGAGCAGCACAGTCTAGTAACTGTTAGACTTGATGCAATGGAAAAGAAGGAAATTTAACCTATGAGTCAGTAAATCAACCTTTTAGATAGTTCTGGACCAGTAAGTTTGGATGTTAATATAATTTAGTACAGGCTAATATGACTAGAAAAAGACAGGATACACTCACTAGAAACGCACAAGAAAGGCCCCAAAGATGGTGTGCACATATATGTGTGCCATGTGCGTGTTGTACTACCATGTGTGCACAGAAACATAGCTGGACAGCTGTAATCAATTGAAGTGGGTTAGTGCCATTTCTGAATTCAAGTGATGGGCATCATGAGTTAATGGTTGCAAAGGCTCACATCACTTTCTCAGGCTGTCTCTGAAAATTGTGAAGTTCTTAAGTGACCTATTTCACTCTGAATTTTACTGTCATGTAGGATAGCATGTTCAGAACCTAGGACCTTGGTCTATGAACAATTATACTGTTGTGGGAAGTATTGTAATGTGAACTAGATAGGAACTGCTGTATAGTGCACTAAACATGAGCTAATATACTAAAATAGAGTCATCTTATGTACCTTGGACATGCTATCAGGAGGGACCAGCTCCTGAAGAAGGCCACCTGCTTGGAAAAGTTGAAGGTCACTGAATACGTCGAAGAGGCTCAATGGGATCGAATGACACCTATGGCAGCAACAATGGACTCAACTCTAGTGACTGGTGAGAAGATGGGGAAAGACTGGGAAGTACTTGGTTCTGTTGTGCATAGCATCCTTATGAGTCAGAGCTGATTGGATGGTACCCAACAACAACAACAACACCACATACTATACTCCTGTAAGGAGACTAGTCTAAGCATCAATCTCATCAATCTCTTCAGAAGAGAAAAGATACCATGGATACCTAAAGACAGTAGTTGCCCATCAACTTCATCCCTGCTTGGCAATGCGATCAGAAGGGCAGACCCAGTGCTATATGGCCATGTGGGGGCTGATCACTGTCACTCCTTAAGTGCTTGAGGTCATTCACAGGCTGGGAAATGTCACTCACTCAGTCCAGATGTAATTTTTGAGTTTGTACAGAAGGAACATTCCCAAGAAGAGCCATGTGAACATATCTCAGTAGCACACCAGGAAAAGGAAATCCCATCTTCTGAAACCACAGGGTAGTCTTTGGTAGAGTCCCAGCATTCAGTAAAGAGAAAAAAAGCTGCATTGTTAAGTACCGATGCCTCTTGGTGATATTTGTGAATTTCCCCAAGGCACTTGATGTCATGCACAGAAGCTCTGAAAGGTACTGAGTCTGCTGCCTTAAGAAATTCGTGAATACCCCCAGGCTATTTTGATGGCATGGTTGCTAAAATTACAGTAGAGGACACTTTAATGGATTAAATAATGTATTCCTGCACTCAACTGTCTATCTATTGATCATCTATCATGTCACTACTTTGGTTGTTTGTTTGCTTGAGGAAACTAGGCATCTGGAAAGCTTCTTATAGAACAGGCCAGAAGAACAGTGAATGCCCTGATTCTAAAACTTCTTCCCCAAAGTAACCACATGTAAATGTCTGAGTTCTGAGAATACACTCACAATAAAATATTGGTTTTCCTTGGTGGTGCTTTGACTTAACACCAGACACTGATAATAAGTCTGAAAAACATATAACTAAATCCTGTAGTACCAGGGAGACGCCACACATAGGAAAAAATGTTTATGGTTAATCCTGCATGCAGGTTTTCTCAGTGTTCTCTAGAACACAAGCAACCTGGGAGATAAGAAGTATCCTCGACCAGACTCAGCAGCTTGAGAGATGCATCCCCGCCTTCCTTCCGAGGTTCAGACATCTGGGATGATCAGCCTATGAAATAGTTGTTATGGACCCAAAGGTAAAACACTGGCAGCATTTGGAGCTAATATCACATGAACTCCCTATTCCTTTTCTGGAATGCTCTCTTAAATGCTACTCACAAATCCCTATAGTGAAGCAGCAGCAGCCACACAGAAAAGGATAAGGGACATGGTTATCAGGTAAACTGCAGGATTCCAAGTTCAATTTAACTGGAATTTCAGACAACCCTTTCACAGTTGGGTGGGGGGAGGCAAACATGTGGGCATATGGCATGGAACCCATTTGCACTAAAAGAATTTATTTAAGGGCTGAGCCCCGGTGGCATAAGTGGTTAAGTGTGGGACTGCGGCCCACGGGCTTGGCAGTTCAAATCCAGCAGCAGCTCTCAGGAGCGACACTGGGTAGTGCCCACGACCACCAGAGGCAGAGATGCCCCCCCAAAACAAAGACAAAAACAAACAAACAAAGAATTTATTTAAAATCCAAGTTTAATTGAGTGTTGTCTATCTTCATTTGCTAAATCTGACCCGTCCCTCCCCCTGGGTCAGAGGACCAATCTCACCCATCAATTTCAGAACACAATACAATTCCACAAGGCTCAAGACCTTTGGAAAATGTATGGCCATAGGATACCCCAGAATCTCTGCCAGAATAAGCAAGAATAGTCAAAGGCAAAGGGCTTTACATATTCAATGAAGTACAAGTTCAATCAATGTCTCATAACCAGAAATAAAAGTACAGAGGTTGAAGAGACATCCATCTGAAATATAGCTATGTGGTGGGCATGGGGGTGGGTATGAAGCATTCTGGGAACACCAGATGCAGAGAAGCAGCTGATCCTGGGCATTGACAACTGAGGTTCTAATCAGAGGACATACAGTGTACAGTGCACAGTGGGGGAGTGTTGGGGGGGGGAAAGGCTGGTTATTTCCAAAATGGTCTTTACAGTGATACCCCTCCTCCCTACATATATTCTGATGGTTGAAAATAGGAATAGCATACGAGTAAACACAAAAAAACCCAAGCTACATCTGCTTGTAATAGGAGCAGAAAGCTTTTGTCAGGGCAATTGATAGGTGTTTTATAAAGATCATGGTTTGCGCTATAAATAAATCAGGGTTTCTCTGTTAGGTTTCCCCAATACATTCCCTACTGAATACCCTGACAGAATCCACTTTCATCTTTGTTGGTACAAATTTCTCAAAATCATATTTGAAAAGGGAAGTGCTGATGGAATTGGACTCTAGAGTGCAGGCAGTTGCTGCAGTCCGCGTAATTATTGTCTCTTATCACAGGATGAAATCTGATTTCATTACGGTTACAGGGAAGTAGCCGAGTTAACATTGTCAGACAGGAGGCTTAAGGATTTTCAGCTTTATGCTCGACTCACATCAAACAGACCGTAGGGGGTAAAACAGTGGGGGGTGGGGGGGAAGAGAGAATATCTCTGTGATTCAAAGCTACTGCTCTTGCTTTAATGTCTATACATGTACCTGCAGACTAGGCTCTGAGGAGGCCCTGGAGGTGTGAAGACAGATTTTTAGGGGCTTACATAATAGGAGATAGATAACCTCAGATTTAAGCATGACCCACTTAAGCACGGCCCACATTTACAGCCCCCGAAGCAAGAAAGGTTCTCTCAGTCAGCGCCTCAACACTAGGTGGAGCTCCTGCTTCTGCCTGAGGCAACTTGAGGTAATCTTGGCTCCATCAAGAGGGAGTCTGGGAGGCGCCCCAGCAGCCATCCCATCTCCACCAGAGAGGGAATTCCCAACACCTTCCCAAGCCTTTCTGGGGTATACCTGTATCCTAAGCCGCACACGGTCCCGTGATTCCACTCAGGGTGGGGCACTCTCAGGAGAAAGCCATGCCACACAGCTGAAGGCAGCTCAACTTCTTCCCACTTCTCCTTCCACCACATCATCTAGACTAGAGAGTTCACTTCAAAGTCAAGACTGCATTTCCACTTACTAAGCCTGCAGTCTGAAGGATAATCAATCTGACCATAACTTTTAATCCTGTCATCTTTGGCTCACCTACAAAATGCAAACCCTTCCAGACCCCTTCCTCCCACTTATTATTCCCCACTTCCTTGATCTACCTCTAGTTCACCCCACCCATTCCTCTTACCATGACGGACCTCCCTGAAAACCGGTTTCACTCTGCTCTAGGGACCCCTCATTCCATTGAAATTAACCTCTCCCACATGTTCAACATCTTCATGGAACGCGCCCTTCAGATCATTCCCTTCATGGGAATCTGACTTTTCCTTCAAGAATCCTGCCTTATTTGGAGCCCCTGCTATGGAGGGTGGCAATTTTCCTATAATGCAAGTACCAGAGGGGCTAGAGACACTATTCTTCTCGATTCCCAATGCCATTTCACAATCTTTGTGTCTTACATCAATGCAAAATTTCTCCTTTAAGATCTCTGCCACTTGGTCCCACACCCGCTCTCTTATTTGCTCAGCTTACAGTGAAGGCGACTCAGAAATAGTGGTCAAATGAGTGGAAGCAAACCAACCAACCTACCTTCCCTTAATAAACGTGGGTTCCTAGCTCACAATGTTCCTTTTCATCCCGCTCTCTGCCAACATCCTGGATTACTTCCAAGACCATGAAGAAAATCCATCTATCAACCTTAGCTTCAAAATCCCTTAACCTCCAATGATCTATGTGGTCATGTCTGCTTTTACATTCTAGCCTCCTACATTTCAATCTGATCTGGTGCAATGAGCTCTTTGCCCCCTCTTTGAAGTTGTTTTGGCAAAGATTACCGGTGACTTCCCATCCCAAATTTAATTAAAGAATTTTAACCCTCATCTTACAAATCACTCTTTGACACTGTTGGCCCTATCCAGCTCCTTGAAACCACTAGCCTGTTTTTGGAGATCTCCTCTTCCTGCTCCTCACGAGCCTCCCAAATGTTCTCCATTTGGTCGTCTCTTGTCTTATGGTTCATTTCCTTCCTGATGACTGCATGCTGATGAGGCTCACATCCATATCTCTAATTAACCCCTGTTTTTTTTTTGGGGGGGAATTATAACATCTTTATTGTTATAACAAAGAAATATCTATATGGAAATGAAGATGTGTGTTGATAATACTTCTTGATTGTCGAGTGTTCTTCCATTAAATGAGTACTGATTTTCAGCAACCCTGTGCTCAATGAAATGAAACGCCCTGGTAATCAGCTATGGATCAAACCATTTTCATTCATAAGATTTCACTAGGATAGATATAGTTTAAACCATAGTGCCTGTAATTTTTTAGGACATTAAAGTTCTGGCATAACCATGCCCCCAAATCCCTCAGCAGATGACACAGTGTAAGGTTAAAGGATAGTTTCTTTTCTTTTCTTTTTTTCATTTTAAACAAAGATTTTATTGGCACATAATCCATATAACATGCAATTCAATAGTTATGAGTGTTATGATCATTACCACAGACAATTTTAGATCATTTTCTTCTTTCTTGTTCTTGTTGTTATGAACTCCCTATTTCCCCCAACTTCCTCTGCCATACCACCATTTCAGTTATTAGTTCAGTTATTGTCTCTAACAATGTACCTATACTAGATTTTGTACACAGAAAAACAGACAAAAATAATAATAAGAGATGAAAGCAAAAACATACTAAAAAAAAAACCTAACAACAATAATAAAATAAAGCAGAGGCAACTCTCAATAGAAAAGGAAGTAGAAAAGATTTAAAAACCTGGACCAAATTTAAGATGGGTAAAAAGAGAAATTTAAATCATTGCATTTTCAACGATTCACTTTGCAATGTCCTCTGCAAGGCTCTTCATATTCCTCATCCTTGGTCAGAGGGGACTCACCCTTGCATTCCCTCCACCCCACCTTCTCTCCACCCCTCCAGCAGCTCCAATCCAACCACCAGGCTGAAGGGGCTCAACCATCTTGGTCTCCCCACATCCCCAGCTCCCCTCTCCACTAGTAAACCCTCTCCAATCCATCTGGATTTGTGGGGTAGAGTTGGGACCATGATGGTTGGGGGAGGAAGAACCCCTGGCTTTAAGATCTGAAACTGTGCAATCATTTGTGTGTTAGTCCGGATAGACTAGAGAAATGAATTCATAGACATGCATTTGGATATAAGGGAAAGGTTTATATACAAGAGGAATGGAACATTGAGACAGCATCCCAACCCAGTCCATTCTGAGTCCAATACTAGCCCATATGTCTGATACTAGTCTCTAAAGTGTCCTTCCGACTCACGAAGCATGTGCAGTAGAAGCATCCCAGTGCTGGAAGTCTCCCCATAGCTCCTCGTTTCCAGGGCTCAGGACCCATCAACAGTATCCATTGGCAGTAGAAGCATCTCAGTGCTGACAGAGGTCTCTCTGTGGCTTCTCCGGCCCCAGAGGTCTGGTTCCATCAGAGCAAGCCCATGTAGCTTCTCCTCCGGCTCTTCCAGGTTCCAGGACTCAGGCTCTATGAACATGCTGCCATCTCATCTTGTCAGTTCGTCTCCCAGGAACTCAGTCAAGTCTCTCTCCCCCAAGTCAGAAATACCACGAGATTTCCCTGAATTCTCAGAAGAAAGTCATGTCCACACAGAGGCCTCATTGGCTATCTCCAGAGTGACAGGCTAGACTCCACCCTAGACTCCCAATCATGAAATTGACATGATTGACACAATCTGTTTAGACATTACCTTTTTTTGCTAATATACAACACATCCATAATTTACCATCTTTCTTCAATAGTACTTCCAATATTCTTCACCAGCATCATAATTCAAATGCATCTATTCTTCTTCTTCAGTCTTCTTTATTCAGTGTCCAATTTTCCCATGCACAGGAGGCAATTGAAAACACCATGTCTTGCTTGGGTCAGGTGCACCTCAGTGCTCCAAGTGACATCTTTGCTCTCCCACTACAATGGGTTCAGATACACCCATAGCTGTGGGGATGGTGCAGAGCTGGGCAGTGCTGCATTCTGTTGTACAAAGGATCCCTATGGGCTGGAATAATAACATTGCTTCAACAGCTAACGGTAAGCTAGTTTTTCTTTTCTTTTGCTTTTCAGAGCCTCTGTACTAGAATGCCTTATATTCTTCATGTCCTCTAGAGTACCACAGTACTTCACATGTTCTGTAGAATGAAAGAGTAATATTTCATTTCCAAAGTCTGGGCAAGACTGTGTGTGTGTGTATATATATGTGTGTGTGTGTGTGTGTTTGAGAGAGAGAGAGAGAGAGAGAGAGAGAGAGAGAGAGAGAGCGCGCACATGCACATGCATATATTTTGGGTTCCCAAGTAAGAATACAGAATGTATTTTTATTATGGAAACAATGTTTAAAATGGTGATTACATTCCATGAATCCTATATCAGCTTATGGGTAATATTACTGTAGAATTATATTATGGGCCATAAAGTTATACGATTCAGCTAAATTAAGGACTGTGCTGGTATTTTAAAAATCCTGGAACACTTACTCCTGGAGGTGCATTCTGCAATGTGTCACCTAGATACCCTGTCAAGAATGAAGGGCAATTTCCCCCAGCTGCTGAGAGCAAGCCGGCAGAAAATCCTCAGCTGTCACCCCTATTTTGGGATTTTCTCAGTTGAAGAAACCCCTTTTCACTTGAAGTTGTGCTTCATCTCATGGGCAGGCCCTATCCCTTTGTCTCAAATTGGGACAACTATAAAGAACTTCTCAGAAATAGAGTCGCTTGTGGGGTCAACTTAGGTCTTTGTTAGAACTGGTCACAACTCTGCTTCACTCTCTGACCGATCCCACTTCCTTTCTTCCACCTCCACAGACGTTGCTAGCACTCCTTATTAAATTCCCACCTCTGAATCAGTTTCCCTGGGAACCTATATACCTTTAAATGGGATCATGCAACTTGAACTTAAAACAAATTGCTGAAAAGTTAATTTGGAAACGCAATGTTCAACCACATGGAAATTACCCATGTTTGATCATAGTGCTCAATCTTTGGACACTTTACTCTAGAGCCCACAGATAAAGAATTCCCAGGCCCAGGACCAAGCCTAGCCTTCCCATTGTATGCATACCCATCAGGTAATTGGTCCTCCATGCTTGGTTTGGGTACTCCACCGACCTACACTCCCAGCTGTTTTTGAAAGATGATTTCAGGGGAGCCCTTTTATTTAAAAAAAATAATAATTCGTTTATCAGGAAATGAACAACCACCCCAAACTTTAGAACAAACTAAGGAAAAATGGTCTGGCCCCAGGATCGGATTTCTCCCTTCTTTTAGAACGATGCTCATTCACGTTGGTGCAAATAAACAGCGAGTCTGGAATCAGTGGCTGTGTAGAACCCTCAGCTCTTGCTTTGCAGGAACCCTCAACGAGTTAGATCTGATTCGTTGCTCATGTACTCCCACTGAAACAGCTGACTCTCTATTTACCTGTGAATGTCCCTTGTTGTTGGCAGGGGCCATCAAGCCAGGTCCAACCCACAGTGAGTCTCTGCACCACAGAACACAGCACCGCATAATCCTGGGCCATCCTCACAATTGTGCCTATGCCTGAGCCCATTGATGCAACCACCACGTCAATCCATCTCTCTTTTGCCACCCCTCCACTTTACCAAACATGGTGTCCTTCTTCCAGGGACTGGTCTCTCTTTAGATGTCCAAAGTAGGTAAGACAAAGTCTTGCCATCCTTGTCTCTAGGGAGCAATCTGGTCCTACTTCTTCTAATACAGATCTATTTGTCTTTTTAGGAGTTCTTGGCCCTTTCAATATTCTTCTCCAGCACCACAATTCAAATACGTCTATTGTTCTTCGGTCTTCCTTATTCAACATCCAACTTTCACGTGCATGTTTCAATGAAGAGTTCCGTGGCTTGGGTCAGGTGCACCTGAGTGCTCAAAGAAACATCCCTGCTCTTCATTACTTGACAGAGTTCTCTTGGACAGCAGATTTATCTAATGCAAGACATCTTTTGATCTCTTGAAGGCTGCTTCCATGAGCATCGGTCATGGATCTAAACAAGGCAAAACCCTTGACAACTTCAAGCTTTTCTCCATTTCTCACGATGCTACCTAGGGTGTGGGTTTTCAGCTTCCTTACATTGAGTTTTAATCTGCACTGAAAGCTACCGTCCTTGATCTTCATCAGCAAGCGTTTCAATTCCTCCTCACTTTAAGTAAGGCAGGCTGTGCTATCTGCATATTGTTAACAAGCCTTCCTCCAATCCTGATGTCACACTCTTCTTCATATAATCCGGTGTCTCTGAACTATATGTCTCAGCATATAGGTTGAACAAGTATGGTGAGAGGATACAACCCTGGCGCACACCTTTTCTAAGTTTAAACCAAGCAATATTCCTTTGCCCTATTTGCACAATTGCCTCTTGATTCTTGCACAAATACAGAATGAGCACAATGAAGTGCTCTGGAGTTTCCATTCTTCTCAAAGTTATCCACAGTGTATTATGGTCCACACAATCAAATGCCTTTGCACAGTCAATGAAACACAAGTAATTGTCTTTCTGGTATTTCTGCTTTGAGCCAAGATCCATCGGACATCAGCAATGGTAACCCTTGCTGCACATACTCTTCTGAATCCAGCCTGCACCCCTGGCAGCTCCCTGTCAAGGTACTGCTGCCACATTGTGGGGTGATCTTTGGTAAAATTTTATTTGAGTGCAATATCAGTGATATCGTGGATCACTTCCAGTCATTTGACCAAATCACTATCTTCCAAATTTCTTGGGATAGACAAGTGAGTGCTTTCAGTGCTTCTTCAGCTTTTTGAGACATTTTAATGACCACTCTGTCAGTTCCTGCAGTACTGTCTTTTGCTTGCTAATGCACTCGGTGTAGCTTGAACGTCTTCCTTCAATGTCATTGCCTTTTTCTCATGATGGACTGTTGATTAGCCCTTTCTGATAAAGTGACTCTGTATCTCCCCAGTTGTTGGGAGTTAGTTTTTCAGTTATAGTTAGTTAGTTAGTTTCTGAGACGACGAATTATGGACAAGACAAGATGGCAGAGTCCGAAGAGCTAAAGGAGCTGGAGGAGAAGCCACACGGCCTTACCCTGATGGAACCTGACCTCTGAAGCTGGAGAAGGCACATAGAGACCCCTGCCAGTGCTGAGTTGCTTCTACTACCACTGGATGCTGTTGATGGACCCTGAGCCCTGGAAGCGAGGAGCCATGGGGGGACCCCTGCTAGTGCCGGGATTCTGCACCCATTGGCCTGTGACTTCATGAGTCAGAAGGAGACTTTATAGACTGGTATCGGGCATATGGGCTAATATTGGACTTATGACTTGGAACTGGACTGGGCTGGGATGCTTCCTTAATGTTTCATTCCTCTTGTATATAAACCTTACCCTTATATCCATATATGTGTCTATTAATTTGTTTCCTAGTCTACCCGGACTAACACCTTATGGTATTTTTTTCATCTTCTATCGATGCTTCCTGCACCATTCAATATTTTGCCTATAGAATATTTCAAGATCGCAATTCGAGGCTTGAATTTTTCCTTCAGTTTTTCCCCTCCAGCATTAGATATGCTGAGCATATTCTTCCCTTTAGGTTTTCTAATTTTGTACATTCAATTAAAATATTTGGCTTTTTCTTCTTTTTTTTTTTTTTTTTTTTTTTTTTTTTTTTTTTTTTTTTTTTTTTTTTTTTTTTTTTTTTTTGTGGGCATCACTGCTCTCCGGTGGTGGGAGTAGGAGGCCCAGCCCCACTGCTGGAATTGAACCTCCGTCCCAGTGGGCCGCAGTCCCGCGCACAACCACTACGCCACCGGGGCTCAGCCCGGCTTTTTCTTCTTGAGCTGCTGTTGGAAATTTTCTATTCAGCTCCTTGACATCTTCCTTTCTTCCATTTCTTTTAGCTACTCTATGATTGATAGCAAGTTTCAAAGTGTCACCTGACATTCACTTTGATCTTTCTTTCTTTCCTGTCTTTTAAATGATCTTTTGCTTCTTCCATGGATAATGGGCTTCATGTCCTCCCACAGCTCACCAGGTCTCCTGTCTTTAGCGTTCAATGCATTAAATCTGTTCTTGAGAAGGTCTGGAAAATCAGGTGGAAGAGACCCCAGGTTGCATTTTGGCTGCTATGGACTTGTTTTAATTTTCTCTAGCTTTATCCTGACCTTACATGTGGAGCAATTGATGATCTGTTCCACAGTCGGTCCTTGGCCTGGTTTTAATATCTCTCATTGGATTAAAAATGCTTAAGTTGCTAACAAATTGCACCTGCCTACATAATTAAATAAGCAACAGATAAGTAAGTAGAATAGAAAAAAAAGATAGATAAGACACATGTTTCCTCCCAAGTGTCAGATAAATCCAATCTCATGTTCGAAGTTGAGTTCCATTCATGGTTGAATTGCTTTTCTTTAGAAATCATGTTAACTAACTTATCCCCACGGCTGAACTTTCAGCCTAAAGACAGATGGGCCAATAAGACAAACAACAAGATCAAGGAGGTAGGCACTCCTTAAACAATCAATCAAAAGAGATTTTTTAAAAGGTAGCATTTGCAAAAGGATATGAGACATAATGTCCATGAATTATTGACAGTAAAGCCAATTTGTTCTGTAAACTTTCACTCAAATCACAATAAAGTTAAAAATTAAAAAAAGAAAAGACATACAGACTTGTATTGCTTCACTTTTTAAGTCTAAAGACATCACTGGAATCATTCTGATTACTAGAGAAGATAAAGGCATGCTGGTGCTGGTGCAACAATAAATACATAGGCCGATGGAATAGAATTGAGAAATCAGAAGGAAAGACACACAAGTATGGTCAACTGACTTTTGCCACATATGCTCAGTCCATTAAATAGGGAAAGAGTAGGCTCGTCCATAAAGTTAGGTCCTTAATTGATTTTGACTTGTGCATATGTATGTGCATGGTGTCAGATACGGACCCTGTTTCTTTTTTTTTTTGTTTTAGTGCCTCTTTTTTTAAAAAAATCATTTTATTGGAGGCTCATACAACTCATCAAAATCCATCCTTCCATCCATTGAATGCAAAGCACATGTGTCTATTTGTTGCCATCATCATTCTCAAAACATTTTCTTTCTACTTAAGCCCTTGGTATTAGCTCCTTGTTTTCCCCCTCTCTCCCCCTCCCTCATGAACCCTTGATAATTTATAAATTACCATTATTTTGTCTTATGGCACATAGTCCGATGTCTCTCTTCACCTGCTCCCTGTTGTCTGTACACTAGGGAGAAGGCTGTCTGTAGAATCTTGTAATCAGTTCCCCCTTTCTACTCCACCTTTTCTCCACCCTCCCAGTATCGCCACTCTTACCACTGGTCCTAAAAGGAACATCTGTCCTAGATTTCCCATGTTTTCGCTTCCTATCTGTACCAGTGTACATCCTCTGACCTAATCAGATTTGTAAGGTAAACAAGCGACCATCTAGCTTAGAAGCAACAAAGCCCACATGGAAGAAGCACACCAGCCTGTGTGACCACGAGGTGTTGAAGGGATCCGGTATCAGGCATCAAAGAACTAAATATTATATCATTATCAATGAGGGAAAGAATAGAACGGGGATCGCCTAAACCCACCTGTAGGTGAAACAACATCCCCTTACAGAAGGGTCATGGGGAGATGACGAACCAGTTAGGGTACAGTGTAGCAACAATGAAATATGCAACTTTTCTCTAGTTCTTAAATGCTTCCTCCCTCCCACTCTCACAATCATAATTCTACTTTACAAATCCAGTTAAACCAGGGGAATATAACCTGTTTCATTTTCATGCAGTATATTTCCAGAAAAATGAAACAGAATATATACCTCACACCACCACCACATATACAAATCAAAATGGATCAAGGGCCTAAGTGTAAAAACAAAAACCATTAAATTCTTAGGGGAAAAACATTTGCAAAGGCAGGACAGTGCTGTCAGATCCAGTTTTTAACAATGTAATAACACACAATTAGCCAAAAACAAAATAAATATATGAGACTTCATAAAATATTTTTTTCAATGATTTTATTGGGGGCTCTTACAGCTCTTATAACATTCGAGATCTCAGTTGTATCACGCATGTTTGTACACATGTTGCCATACTCATTTCCAAATATTTTCTACTTGAGCCCTTGTTCCTTAAAATACACTTACTACCAAAAAACAAAAAGTGAAAAAAATAAGCGACCAATGGAGAGACTATCTTATAAAACCATGTATCTGGTAAAGACTCCAATAACCAACAGATATAAAACATTAGCAACAAAAAGACAAATCAAAAAATGGGGAAAGGAGTTGGATAGATATTTCACCTAAAAGGCCATTCAGGTGGCCACTAAACACATGAAAAGATGCTCAACGTTATTAGGCATCAGAGAGACGCAAATCAAGTCCCCAATGGGATCCCAAGTCACTCCTGCTGGCAAGGTTTAGATGGAAAACAAAGGCAAACCAGAAAAATAACAAATGTTGGTGAAGATGAGGGGAAGTAGGAACTCTTACTCATCGATGGCGATGGCTAGAAATGCAAAATTGTACAGCCACCTCCTGCAGAAATCTGTTGGAGTCTCTGATTTCAAGTCTTTGGAGTATATCCCTAGGAATGGAACCGTCGAGCTGTGACGTAGTTCTGGTGCCACTGTGGGCTAAGCAACAGCCTGTGAAGGGCAAAGTCAATGGTTCCAGTTCACTAGCCATTTTTCTGAAGAAAGAGGAGGTTATCTCCTCTCATTAACATGCATAGTCTCAGAAGTCTGTATGAGGACACGATGAGTCTGAATGAATGCCAGGGCAGTGAGATTAGTTCGGTTTTTGTGTGGCAGTTCTATTTTTGTTTGTTTGAGGAACTACCCATCTGTTGGACACATGGTCCACCTTGGCCTCCCTTTTTTCATGGACTCCAGACTTGTTGTGGCCATGGAGCTTAGGGCAATCCCAGAGACTGCTGTCTTGAGACAGTCTTTTAACCCTAAACCAAAAATATCTCCTGAATCTTCTTACAACAAAACAATTGTTTAACTAACCAAAGTGTCTGCCTGGAGCATTCTGATCTTTTTAAGATCTACTTGGGATCAAAGTGGTAACAGCATCCCCCAAAGAGAAGAATTCTGGAGGGCGGTGGATTTATGTTCCTGTGGTAGGAACAACGTAGAAATAGGGAGTAAGAAAGACTATACATCCCAAGGAATGCAACCAATAGGACTCGTGTGCATTTTTCAGTGTACATATGCAACAAAAAGAGTTCTGGGGGTGCATAGTGGGTAACACATTGGGCTGCTAACTGCAAGGTCAGTGGTTCAAACCCATCTATCTCTTTGCAGGAGAAGAGGGAGATTTTCTATGCCTCTGAAGATTTGCAAACTTGGACATCTACTGTCATTTTGGATGGCTATGGGTTGGAGTCATTTTTTATTTTTGGACTGTCAACCACAAAATAAAGCTATCTTTGTTTAAAGAAAGAAAGAAAAGAAAAGAAAGAAATCTATTGGGATTCTTCTCTCGTCCAGTGTCATTACTGATGTCACAGGAGAGATTCATACAAGCATTTCTCAGAGGTGGCTTGGGAGCAAACCCTGACTGGCCACCTGCTCAACACTGTTCTCTGCAAAAGTCCCACTGGCCACAGGATAGAAAAGGCAAAGGGCCATTTGCTGGCTTGCTTTTATGCAGACCTGCAAAGACGAATGTTGGCCAGTTCCAAAAGGAGGGTGAGAGACGGACAACACTCAAGAGGTGGGTAGTAGGATCTCATGGGCATTGTTTGGATTCTGGGGTGCTTTTGCGCCATTCCTGCTTCTCAACCCTGAAAGAATGCATGGGGCAGAAACCCTTCTGTAAATTCAAATAACGTTTAGGAGGGAAAGGGATGTCTCGAAGGGTGCACACTATTTCTGGAAAGCTTGCAAGGATGCATGGCGGGGCCTGTGGGAAAGTTCACCACTGAAAATGGCCACTGCAGCCACTTCAGAGGAAGGCAGAAGAACACGTGCAAGGAGGACCGGAAGTGGAATTCGAATCCAGAGTCCTGAGCCATGGGGTGAAATGGGGTGGCCTGCGAGGGTGCAGGGTGTGTGAGCGACCCGCCCTCCAACCTGCAAGAGAGCACTCAAAACAAGAGGGAGTGGCTTGCCCTCAGTCTGTTATTTATCCCCTCCTATTCCCACTGGCTGGGGAGGTGTGGCTGAGGGTATTGGCCAATCTTATTGGCTGAGTACAGGCACACCTCTGTCATGTAATATCACTTGTGCCTAAGGTGGGTGTGATGAGATTGGCTTCCACCTGAACCTAGAGGGCCTGGGTCTGAGCATGCTCAGTTCTAGATTTCCCATAGGTGTCTAATTAGTGTACCTGATTTCTTTCCAACCCCTTTATTGTGACAGTGCCAGCTGATTTTCGTTTATGGCAGACATTTGGTGAAGGCAAGCTCCCTTTGTCCCTAATCTACTAACCTGTCAGAACCGGTATTATGCCACGTCGTTATTTTATGGGTGAGTTGCGCCTCCAACAATTTTTCCTTGTCCTCTTCTTTTCACTTTAGCGGAGGAGTATGTACGCTAAACTTTTAAAAGCAATAGCTTTCGGTCTTGTGTTCAGCCACGGAGGAAGAGTAAATGCAAAGAACTGACACTAGGACTGGCCGCCCAAAGGATATACCATCTCCCTTGATCTGGTTCCCATTCCTGTAGCTGCAGCCTGATTATCAGGACACTTAATGAGGCAGGAAGAGGGAGAAGAAATAGTGCTGTCCTTTGTGCAATGAAAGTCTGTGCGATTTCGGCACTATACTGTCTCTTCATGTTTGCCTCTGCTGCTCCATTCCCATTACTGCGAACCCTGGTCTCATAGTGTGTTTCCTAAACCACCATATACCCCAGAGTTCTTCCAAGAAGACATTCCTCCCCACAGAACAGCTGTTGTCATGGCCGTTCTGTGCTGTAACCAAATGAGGAGTAATTCCTGCCTTGGCTTCACAGATCTCCATAATGCAGCCCCACCCACTTGGTACAGAAACAGAAGAAATTAGGATAATGCAAACGCATAAAGTGAGAGGGGGAAGTTGTCATTGATTCTTTGATTCTTGCCCCCCTCCCCCCACTATTCTAACAATTTCCCCCTCCCTCGATTTTTCTAGCCATTGAAGCCACCTGTGGTAAATGGGTTCAGTTAGCATCCCAGGCAGTGGGTGGAAGAGTCATCTGCTGGTTCCAGGTGAACACGTGGGGCAGGTAGTCAGAGAATGAACACAGAAAACAACAGTAGCAGCAGTGGCAGCAACAACAACAGCCTAAACAACGCCCTAAAACTTGACGGCATTGCTATTTTCAAGAGAACAACTCAGATCTTTTCAAGCTGTGCAACTGAAGCGTCTCTCTTGTTATTTCAACGAACCCCCCCAAACGGACGTTTAACCTTCAAAACCACAGCAACAGAAAGCCCCCGGAGCTTCTCTCGCTTGGCAGCCCGCCTTGGCAATGATGGCACATGGCTCTCTGGTGACCCGTGAATTCGGTTTCAGGTTCTTTTCACGCTGGAAATTTGAAAGGCATCATTTTCAGCATCCCATGAGGAGGCGTGGATGAAGGGGGAGCGTCACTCAGAAGAGAGAGTTTTGCAACCGGCTCAGAGCTGAAGATGCTCAGATTCATTTGCCTTCCATAGTAACAAGAGTCCCTGGGATGCGTAACAGAAACTGCCGAAACCCACATAAGGCGGGAGCACCAACAAATCAGCATGCTTGTTAATATTTTTGCATTTGGTTTGGTTCACACAAGCTTCTGGTATGGAAAGCATCATCATAATGGAAGCGTAATTGTCTTTTAGAATCTTAAAATATTGTAATGAATACCCCATGGCAACCTTCATTTATCCACAACAGGATTCATATTATTTGGAGTTTTGCCTCGACTCGCTGCCCACACAAAGAATCGACTGGCTGCCCTCACAAAGAATCGATCTGCTATCAATCCTTCTCCCAAATGGCTAAATCATTATCAGTCCATTTATGAGTTTGCCCTTATTTAAAGTCATTACCAGAACACTAGTCAATGATAGTTCAAACAACTCAAACTTCCTCTTTAAATACTCTGTCCTGATCTCTTTTACCCTTTCTGTATTTGCATTTTACAGTTTCCATGGTTTTATTCCAGTGATTTTTTTTGTCTAAGTACACTGCATTCACTCTCCAAACAAAATGTGAATATGTCTTGATAGGATTACCAAGGGAGGAAAAACGTTATGGAAAAAGCTGACTGTAATTATGAGGCAGGAGAGAGACTATGAGGCTGTGGGGAAGAAGAATTCTGAGACAGACGATTGTGTGGATATGAAGAAACAAGCAAAAGAATGGCAGGTACCGCGCCCGCCCCCCAACCACCTTCTACTAAGGAGCCAAGAGGTTCTAACAGGGGTACTGATTGTAAACTTTTATTTCAGCAGATATGCCTATGCCATACTCTCTTTGTTAGGCAGGGTTCTCTAAAGAAACAAAATCAGAATGCTTATGATTCTATACGAGGATAGGTTTATACAGCAAGAAGAAATATAATGGCAAATTAGTCCACACAACAGTACTGATGGCTCAGTTCAACTCACTTTTGTGGAACAGTTAATATACTGAAATCCTTCAACTCACTTGGACTGCTAGGAACAAGGTCAAGGAAGCCGACATTGGAGCCTTCGGGCAAGCAGTGTCTGCCCGTGGATAGCATAGTGGGTCAGCAACTGTCAGTAGCTCGGGAACTTATTGAGGCAGGCCCTGATGGGATCTGGAATTCAAGCATTCAGGGATACACCCACTTCAAGCTCAAGTGATGTCTGCCAGGAGAGTGGTGATGCAGGTCCCAAAGGAGCCTCAAGCCTACCCACACAAGCCATGTTTTGGCTTGGCCTACAGGCAGTGTAAGACACAGGTTGAGGCAGAGAACTAGCTAAAGCAGCAGCACGCTGATCTAATGACGGGTGCAAGGGAGCAAGAGAGATGACAGAGGGCCTTGCAGAGCCATTTATCTCATTGCCCTTCAATTATGCTTCCATCTGATTAAACTCTGGCCACACATTCTTATTGGCCAGTTTGGCACGATAAACCTAATTACCACAGTTTCCATCTCCAGCGGTGAGTGCCAACTGTTGTAGGCACTTATTTCTATGAAAACTTTTACCCAACCAGAGACCAGGGACCCAAGCCTTACTCTTATCCCAATATCCACTTCATCATATCCTCTCCCTGTATCTTCTAAATGCTTCCAATTCTATTTACTTCAAGCTCATTGACCCCATCCTTTGGGATGGGACAATGGCTTGCGTATTGCTCATGCAATCTTTGAGTTTGTTAGTCTGCTTTGTACATATCAGCCAGTCTCTTTTCCCAGGGACCCCATCAGTCCCTAGATACCCACCGCACTTAACTTGTTCACTATCTGAAATGCTGTTTTTCCCCCCCTTCAGCCTCAAAAGCTATCCATGTTATGCCCTCTGCTTGTAATATTCCTTTCAACCATCTTCTTGCTCCCACTCCTCTTTCTGTTCTTAATTTGAGGTAGGGTCCACATATGTAGATCCCACAGTAATAAGCAGGTATATTTTTTGTACTGTTTGTCAGCCTGCTAATGCTCTGGGATCAGAGATGGTGTTTATCCATGTACAAGGGAACTTCAAAACACTTGTGTAAAAATCGAATTAAATGATAATAGGATTTCCTGTGAACTTTTTGAAGCTCTATCATTTAATTTGTGTATTCTTGCCCTGGGCCTAACTATCATCTATAATACAGTGATAAAACAAGAGCCTATCTCATGGATGGAATTAATCAGTGCTGGTACAGCACTTACAACAGTGCCTGGAATATATCGGGCCTAGATAAGCTTGGGCCATAATAATAATAGTAGTGACAATAATAAGCAACACAGTGTCTAGAAAAGAGTGTGCTCACCAAAACACATTAAATGAATTAAGGAGTGAATAAATGAATGGATGAACTAATGAACTCATCAATCTAGAGGGCCTATATTTTCCCAGTTACTACCCTCAATAGAGTATAATCGTCACGTCACTCACTCACTCATTGTCATGAACTTGATTCTGACTCCTAGTGACACTACAGGACAGGGTGGAACTGTTCTTCAGGGTTCCTGAGATGTGAAATCTTTATGAGACTAGAGAACGCCATCTTTCTCCCAGAGGGGCTGGTGAGTCAGATCTGTTGACTCTGCACAGCCAACAATGTGTCTCACAGTGTAGTAGAGCTGTAGGAGTCCACAGAGGAGTTGCTTCTCATTGTCTGCTGTCACGAGGATGAAAGATAAAAGCCACATTATTCATTTACTGACATGTTGAATTCGCTCTACTGTGTTGCTGAAGAAACGTTCAAACAAAGAGAAACAGGATTAAGAGATAAAGGAATATCACAAAACATCTTTCCACTCTTCTCAACCTTGGCTATGTTAAGTTTCTTTAAGAGCCTTTCTTAATGAACACAGCATTCCTTAATTATTCCCAAACGAAATCCTTTAAGCACCCTGCATGTCAGTAGTCTCAGTAAACACTTAAAAGGGAGAATTTCAACATATATTACCATAAAAGGGAAGCTCTTCATCCCTTTATTCTAGTACCTTCTGTCCTTCAGATTTGTTAGTGCCTTCAAGAGAAAGGAAACCATTGCCTGACCATACTCTCAGGTCTACGCTGGTCCAGCAGAAAGAAATGCACACACCCGTGACTGGGCTTCTGGTTATGTTCTCTTTTTATTAAACATTGGAAAGGGACAAGGTGCTTTTGCATCAGTTCAACCCATCACATTCTACTACTTGACAAAATTTTATTAATTTATTGTCCTGCACGACAGACTATGATAACAATTTTTCATGGGTTTGCTGCAGATAACTCCTTTGGATATATATAAAAACCACTGTGTCATCACACAATGAAGCCAACACCTGTTCTACTTTTCCCCCATCCCTAGCAGTGGTTTCTCTGGATTTAATTTTAGTACTGATGCCCTGGACCCACCTAGCTCTGTATGTGAACATTGTACACATCCAAAAAGGTTGTCAGCTTTGTAGATGGACCTTTCATCGATTTGGGGACTGGTACTTAATGTAACAAGGCTTGGTGATGCAGTGGTTAAGTGTCTGGCTGTATCCATGAAAGATTGATGATTTGAATTCACCAGCCGTTCCATGGAAGAAAGATGTGGCAGTCTGCTTCCATAGAGATTCCAATCTTAGATATATCACAGGCTTTTACTCTTTCCCTGGAGTCCAAAAGGAGTTTGAATTCCCTCCAGGACAATGCTTCTTGTGTTTTTACTTGTTTATTTGTTTCTCAGGCACTTAATTAAAACTATGTGATCTCATTCACTCACGGCCACCAAGTTGATTCCAATTCAAGCAAAACTTGTTATTTGGCAATGTGACGGACATGAATTGTGGAGAGACTTCTGCCTCCTGATGCCATATAGACAACTGTGGACAACTTAGGATACTACTGGCCATGTAACGTAGCACTTTTACATAAAAAATTATGCCAGGCTAGAACATCCTCTGCTGGTTTCCCACACTGTCACCATTCATGAGACTAGATGGCCCAGCCTTTCTCCCGCAGAAGGACTGGTGGTTTTGAACTGCTGATCTTTAGATTCAGACAGCTCAATGTGTAACCGCTATGCCACCAGGACTCCTTAAAGAGGTGATCATTAGGAAAAATAACTCCAACACATACCGTGCTAGAGCTGAGAACTGAAAGATGATGATATGTTGAAATCCACTGCTGACAAAGGAGAATATGGAAATGTAGCCAACTGACCTGCTTTCTTGTGGAGCAAACTGGATCTGTGCTGCCAGGTGCTGATGTCCTGGGTCTGTCTGGGAGCTGAGGCTATCGCCATCCTCGGATTGTCTTCGGTGTTCCCAAGTGGGAGGGGCGAGCCCTGGGAGGGTCTCCATTCACTTCTATCCGTGCTGGATAAGTGAAGAGCATCTTGCGATTTCTTCTTTTCCTTTTTCAGCATATTGACCAAAATATCTGAAGTTGGACTTAAGGATTTAGCCATGCCTACCAAATGATAATGATCAAAACACAACAGATGCCAGTGAGATGAATATTCTGTGACAGTTATGTAATCTGGTGTCAATTTGAGAATATGAAGGGGTGGAGTATAGCCTGTCAATCAGGTCACACCTTAATGACCTCATCTGGAGGTTTGACAGAGATCAATAGCTCACTGGAGGCCAGACACACTTATTTCCTGGGAGATAGTCTGCTGAGAAGCCACATGGAGCCACATTGATGGAGCCAGAGCCTTGAAGGTGGAGGATCCACATGGAGACCCTTGCCAGCACTGAGATGGTTCCACTGCCACTGGATCCACAAGACTTTCCACTCACTGATCTGTGATCTTTCTGTGCTCAGCATTGTTGCATGTGTTATATAAGTCTGAAGAGGGATTTGGAGATTGGTATCGGACATATGGGCTAATATTGGACTTATGGATTTGATCTGGACTGGGTTGGGATGTTTTCTCAATATACAATTGCTCTTCGAGATGAAATTCTCTCTTATACACATGAGTGTTTATGAATTTGTTTTTCTAGTCAACCCAGACTAATACATATACTAAGTAAGAGCTGTTAATTAACTGTATGCTGTCAAGACTGATTAGAACACATCCTTTCACAGGGGTCTCCCAATTCATAAGAGTTGCAAAATTACAGCTATGAAGCAGTAATGAAAATAATTTTGTGGTGGGGGGGTCACCACAGCATGAAGAACTGTATTAGAGGGCCAGAGCATTAGGAAGGTTGAGTACCATTGGATTAGTGGAAGACTTCCACTTCCTGATGCCATATATAGAGTTGTTGACAATGTAGGAGACTGCTAGTCTTATGTAATGTTGCACCTTTATATGAAAAATTAGCTAACTCACTGAGTTTCGAATGGTTCTGAGCTTAAGCCAGTTAGTTAGGTCCTAAAAATTGCGTGAGAAGTTTATTAAAAAGAAAAAGAAAAAAAAAGGGGGCTGAGCCCCAGTTGCATAGTGGTTAAGTGTGTGACTGCGGCCCACGGACTTGGTGGTTCAAATCCAGCAGCGACTCTCCAGGAGCAAAGCTGGGTAGCTCCCACAACCACCAAAGAAGAAAAAAAGAACACCGAGTAGTTCATACAGGTCATGTACACTATGTATCAATGTGGGGAACAGAACAGTTTCTCCCAAGTTGTCTCCCCCAAATATATGCCATACTTAGCTGCTTCTTACATGTGACAAATGACTTTACACTTGAAAGTCAACTGAAGTAGGTCAAGAAAAATCAGGAGAATCTAGAGAAATCAGGCTGTATAACCTGTCCACCCTAAATAGGGCCCACTCCCTTCTGATAAGGATAGTAATAGACTCTTTGACAGGGAAGTCAAGCCCACCCAAGGATGATCAAGGTTAGGCTTTCATATTGGGTCTAGGATCCACCCTTCTTGTCACATGTACCCCTTATTTCCTCCCCTTTTTATTACGTGTGCACCCCTAGCCCATCCCCTTCCTGTCACTGTACTTCTCCTTCCTGTGATGTGTATGCCTATCACACAGCCCCTTCCTGTGATCACACCCACGAAGTGGATTTAAACCATGGTGAGCAATAAACCGCCTCCCTGGGACATGCTCGCCCTGAAGCTCCCTCCATCCGGCTTCCCGGCTCATTCCAGAGCTTTCAGACTCCCGGCTTCCTGTACACACTGTACATGGATCTGGACATTGAGATCATGGCTATTCAGGAGGTGAGCATGCTACTATGAAATGTGTCTGACTCCGTTATTTCTATCTCTCATAATTTCTATGACCCTACTATAATCGTATCTGTTATCATTGTACAATTGTGCCCTCGGGACCATGGTGATGTGTTAGGGGCTGGTCCTCTAACATATCTACCTGAGAGTAAAGAAGTCTTTTCATGTGGAAGATTATGCCCTTGACTGAGTTTGTAATTGTTCAGGAGGCGGGAGAGGGTTGGATCAGGAGATGGACAAAATTCACCCAGCTGGCAGATCAGCTATATCAACCCGTGGTGTGTGTGTGTGTATATATATACACACACACACACACATAGGAATATAACCAAAAAACCAAACTCATTGGCATCAAGTCAAAGGTAAAACAGCTTCTGTGAGTTTCAGACTATAGCTCTTTATGGGAGCAAAAAGCCCTGTCTTTCTCCCTTAAATGCATATATGAGGAGGCTTCATAAAAGTCCATAGGAAAATGTCATCACCTTTTAGTGCATTTTCCACCTCGGAAGAAAGAACCTGGAAACCTGCTTCCGAAGGTCATGGCCTTGAGAACCCCGTGGAGCACCTCTCCTTTGCACAGGTAGGTCCTCATGAGTGGGTTTAGACTTGACAATAGCTTAAAGGAACCATTTTCTAGGCACAGGGACTGGAGCAGGCAAAAGACAGATGACTAGTCTCCTCAAGAAGCACAAGTCCCATCAGGGAAAAGGCAGGACACACACACACAATCAGAGAATGATCAGTGTCAGGGAGCTCATTTCTAAAGGGCCCAGAGTGACTGGGGGGCTCCTCTATGTGGATGCCCAAAGGTCTTTCTAAGAGTGATAATCAACAGAGACCCAAAGCAGGAACCAGTCAGAGGCAGAGCCTCAGAGCCAAGGAAATGGTTCATGTCAAAGTTTTGAGGGGAGAGGTGCCAGGGACATTTGGGCCACTGGAATCTGGAGGGTACAGGCCAGGGTTGCTGTTGCCCGTCATACACAGGGCAACCCCTCACAGCAAAGACCCCAAACCGATTTTGGTGACATGGAGGGTAGCAAAAGAGAAATTTCCAACCTGAGATGTGATTCGTGCTGAAAAAATCATGTTCGATGAACAACTCAAAGGTCCCTGTGACTGGAGCTTCTCCTCTACGAGGTAAAGCAGAAGCCAGCAAGTCAGAGCAAAATGCTGAAGGAAGCTTATGCAGGGCTTGGTAAACCAGAGCAAGAATTTCGGATTTGTACCTCCAGGTACGAGTCAGAGAAACAATGTGATCTGATGAACAGTGCATGACCATCACAAGACAGACACGTCTTCCAGCCTGCTCTTTTCCTCCCAACCTCCTCTCTGACTTCTCCCCCTTCCCATCTCCATGACTTTATGTCAAATTGCTCCAGTGTGAACAGCACCCTGTTATGTCTTTGCCCAGGGGGTGTCTCGACTTTATTCCAGGAGACCTGATTGCACGGTGGGTTAAGTGTTCGGCTGCTAACTGGGAGGTTTGTGCTTCAAACCCTTGAGTCCTTCCTGAGGAGTAAATTGACACTGTCTGCTCCCATAATGATGTCTGGCTTTGGACACCCTTGGGAGCAGTTCTCCTTTGTCCTCCAAGGTCACTGTGCATTGGTAGGAACTCCATGGAAGAAAGGGAGGGTGGCAGGTGTAGCTTTATTAGAACACATAATAGCAGTGACAGCATTTCCATTTCCTCGCCAACAATAATATTTCATGCTTTTGATGGTCATTTGAGCTGCATTCCTGTCTTTTGTTGAGCTCACGTATGGTTGAGATTTTGGTGGCTTTTTCAGAGCTGCATCTTCTCATCCTGCAGCCACAGTCTGTGTTCTACCAAGGGAGGGGTGGAAATACCCTCCATCCATCATGGCTCCCTTTGAGGGACAATGACAGTTCAGGAGTCTTTCTCGGTCAGGAGCTCTAAGAAAGTGTTAAGCATGAGGAAAAATTCAATCTTAGCCGCATTGCTCCTTTACTCTGTGTGCCCAAGGTTTCTGTGATCCTGTCTTCCAGATTATAACATCCTGCAGTGGGCAAAGCAACTCACCAATATACTGTCTCATTGGCACTGCTCAGCACTGTGAGGCTGGCAGGGCCAGCACTATGCTGCTGGAGAGAAGGAAGCAGTTACACTGAGGGTAAGTAATGCTGGAGCGAAGGCACTAGGAGCTAGGATATCAAGCCAGCTAACCATCAGTTCAGTCCTCTTTTCCCCTGTGCCTTCCTGTGTCCCGGCATTTGAATAGGAGTATCATATGGGGGCAGGAATGATGGTCGAATCCTTTAGGCCAGCAAGGAGTGAACAGTGGAACAGAGATTGATCTCGGTAAAGTAAGAAAGGCAATGTATGCCTCTGGCTTTTAAAACTAAACACATGTGGACATGAGCTGACTTTCCCCCTTTTGTCATATATCACAGTACAGGTAGTTATAAGCTCAGAAGAGGGTTAAGCTGATAGTAGTATTTAGGGGAAGAGATCCCAGACTAGGATCCAGGCCAGGAAAAGAAGCAGAACTCAGATTGGGTGGGAGCCAGGTCTGAGGTCCAGGCGGGGTCCATCCCTGGAGATGGATAAGGTAAGAGAGAGGAAAGGAATTCAAGGGTAACACTGCTTGTGGGTGGCACTCCTGAAAAAGGGTTATAGGGGAGTATAACTTGGGAGTTGAACCTTCATAGTAATGAAACAGCCACAACTCACTTGACTCAGACATACAGGGTCTGCAGAAGCTCAACAATCATTAAGACCGAAGTTAATCAGGCAGCCTGCCCATCTTGCATTGTGTTTGTTTTTAACTTCTTCTTATCCTTATTACTGGATTCCTTTCACGGAGCTTGTTCGGTGCATCTTTCAGAATCGCTAAAGCTAAAATGTCTTTTAGTCATTTTCTCGTGAATGGGCAAAAGAAAAGAAAAAAATTTCTTTAAGAAGAATAATTTTATGTTGAAAGTCTTCAAATGTGTCAACAACACACGTCAAATCTTTTGCAAGAAGTGGAAAAGATCAAGTGAGACACAGTATCGAAGTGCTAGCAGGAAGTTCGGAGGTCTCACTAACCCACGGGGGCCACTCTAAAAGTAACCACCTCCTCCTAACATCCGGAAGGACTTGCCATTCCAGCTTCTGGCCTGAAATAAACCGCCCCCTCGAGCAAGCGGAAGGGGCCCTGGTACCTTTGCACTTATGCATTGGGCTGTGATTCAGATGCTTGGCAGTTTGAAACCTCCAGCAGCTCTTTGGGAGAAAGACCAAGGAATCTACTCCCGTCAACAGGACTGTCACGGAAACCCACAGGGGGTCGCTGTGAGTTAGCCCTTGAAGTGATGCCTGTGAGTTTGTTTTTGGTTAGAGCAAAAGGAGCCTATCTTGAGGAGTCATCTCTACTCATTTTCAAATATGGAAGTATTTGTTAGTGGACACCAGAGCCGTAGGTCTGGCGTTTGAATAAGTAATAGTAAAAGAAAGAAAAGAAGAAGAAGAAAAAAATCGCATTGAAACAAATCCCTGCTCTTCATAAGCTAAATACCATTTGTCATTTTTCAGCCATTATTTGAGCTTCACCCACACATCAGCCACAAACTCAGTGCCATGGTGAGGCTGCGGTCAGCCCAGCATCCGGTCAGCCAGCTAAAGATAACCACCCTTCATCCCGGTAAAGCGCTAATTTACCTTCTCAAGGCTAAAGCAAAAACCACATCATACAAGCGCCCGCACCACCCTATACAGGTAAGATCCAATCCCATGTTAAGAGATGGTGCAAAAGTTCCATACGTTTCAATAACCTGAAATAGTTTCTGGGAATATTCAACTTTGTCTGGTTAAAAATAAAGGAAGGCTCTTCTTGTACTTGTTCTCTTAAAGTCACTGCTTTTTCACTAGTTACCACAGTTTTGTTTGCTGGCTCGTGGGTAGAAACCATGGGCCTCAGAGCAGGGTGGGTTGCTGGACGATGTCGCTGGGGGAAGACCACAAAGCCTGCCCCATCCACTCCCAAACCGGCAGTACCTGGAGGGTCTCCCTGTCATTTCAGAAAGGATACTGATTTCATTATCTCTCTGCTTTAGAATGTCTTGTAGCTTTTTATACTCTTCCTCTTTGAAGGGGTCTTGGGTGACTTGGTCTTTGTCTTTGATTTCAGTGGAGATGGGACTCTTTTCCCCCGGGGTTTTCTTATCATTCAACAGCTTCTATAAGGGGAAAGGAGAGCTTTGTTTGGTGTCCATCACTCTCTACCAGATTCCCGTGTTTTCTGACTCTTTTCCTTTTACAACTCCTTGCACACCTTAGGCTTGCCTGCTCTTCCCTACCTCCTGGTCTTTGCAATGCAGAAGTTTTTGCCTAACACATCTCCCACCCTCCACCTCACCCCCTTCTGTGCGCCCTTTCCTGCTTTCCCTTCTGCACTCTCTCATTTTTCAACCCTCGGTGGGAAGTGTCTGCTCAAATACCAACTACTGTAGACTCATTCGTCATTTCCCTCACTCTTGTGTCTATGACACCACACGACTTAATCCACACTTTAGCTGTAATGTGTACCGCGTATGGCAATGAGCTTTAATAAAATTGTCTTCTCCCTGACTTACTTAGGCAACTTCTTCTCTATGCCTTGGCCAGAGTCTAGTCAGAACAAACGTTTATTTTGCACAGCACAGTGTGGAAGAAACCAAGCTTAATTGTAGGATGGATGCCTCCTCATAAGAGTTAAAGCAGAGGGCTGAGCCCCGGTGGTGGAGTGGTTGTGTGTGGGACTGCAGCCCACTGGGTTGGCGGGTCAAATCTAGCAGCAGCTGTCCAGGAGCAAGGCTGGGCCTCCCACTCCCACCAGAGGGCAGTGATGCCCCAAACAAAAACAAAAGAGTTAAAGCAGAAAGATGATTCCGTAATTTTATGTATAAATCAAACATGTCAGAAAAATGTGTGCTGTTGGTTATGTGTGATGTATGATATAGTTTGAAAACCAATGGTCTTGAACTTGAAACCTTCCTGTGTAGCAGCAGAGATCCCTTGGGGGTGGGAAATGAGAAGCCTGTGGTCTTAGTTTATTTATCAGCAAATAATATACTACTGCATCTGAGGAAACGGAGACCCTACTCTGGAAGGTTGTGATTTCAAAGAGTGTTTTAATTGCCACCTACCCTCCCCGCCACCCCACCCCCTGCTGCCCAGATCAGTGTTTCAGGGTTTTGAGCATAGCTTCTACTGAAGGAAACATTCAAATTTACCTTGAAATGATGAAAACAGTGATGAACTTTACGCATATCCGCGCCAACCTCTAATCTGCTCTCGGGGTCTTGGTCTTCCAAAAAGGATGCTATCAGTTTTTCCAGCCTGTAAAGACATAATGTCTGAGAAGCAATTCTGAGCTGGGAACCCGAGAATTTTTATAGCATTATTCAATTTGTTAATATTTAAAGTAAAGTTTATCTCCTCTCCCCTTCTAAATGAAAATGAACAGTAAAGCCTAAGAAGAATCCGGATGGCATGGGAAATCTGAGGAGAATGACACTCTTTGACTCATCTCTCCTGGGTTCACGTGCAGCTTTCACTATAAGAATGACATAGTGGCCACAGTTCATGCATCCTGGACACAATGGATTCTCAGGCTTCTCTGTCTGGCTGCAACAGTGCTCGAGAGAGTAATGAAAATCTCTTTTCTTAGTTCTATGAAAAACTCATGTTCCTCAGCCCCTGCTGGAACCTCAGTGAAGTGCCTCAACACTCTCTGATCACTTCCGTTGGGATTTCCATTCTTTACAGGGGCAAGTCCAGCTCTTTCCGCAAACTCCAGGTCTACCACTGGTCAATTCAGTAGCTCTCCCTAGAGAGCATCAGCAGGTAGCCTCCAGAGGGTTCCTCCTTCTTCTGCCCAGAGTCCTTCAGCTTCACTACTCAGGCCCTCCTTCTCAAGGCTAACCTTGCCTCCTGTACCTTTCTTGCTTCTCCCAGGGTTTACCTGATTAATTATCCCTTTCTCTTTATTCTTCGTCACCCCTCTTCCCTCTCTGCATATAGTGATTGTCCTACTTTTTCTTCTATTCTAAAGCACAATGAAATAGAAAACAAAACAAAAAAGACAAAAATCAATAAACCACAACATCCCTTTGGAGGAGTTAGCCAATCATTCGTGAAGTCATTTCCACCGGAAGTCACAGTTCAGTTGGTAGCTCCACTCATGCTTATTGTAGGTTGTGTTGCAGTCTGGAATTTAGGTGTAAACCTTAAGCTCCCCCTCTCCCTGCACCTCATTCATTTACAAGTATCATGAGACTAAGCTTTGCTCTTATTCACCATGTATTTTCAGTTTCTCCACTCATAACTAGGGCAATGCTCATATTTGGTTTTCGATAGGAATATGGTCATACATTGACTTCATGGAAGTTGAAGTAGAAAGATAAGAAAGGTGTAAGAATGGTCATTGGTATCAGATGTTAGATAGTGTAATACATCAGCAATGTACCATATTTGTCAGACCGTAAGACACACATTTTTCCCCCTGGGTTAGTCCGGGTAGACTAGAGAAACAAATTCATAAACATGCATATGGATATAAGGGTAAGGTTTATACACAAGAGGAATGGAACATTGAGAAAGCATCCCAACCCAGTCCAGTTCAAAGTCATGAGTCCGATATTAGCCCATATGTCCGATACCAGTCTATAAAGACTCCTTCTGACTCACGAAGTCACAGGTCAGTGGGTGCAGAATCCCGGCGCTGGCAGGAGTCCCCAATGCCTCTTCACTTCCAGGGCTCAGGATCCATCAACAGCATCCAGTGGTGGTAGAAGCAACTCAGCACTGGCAGGGGTCTCCACGTGGCTTCTCCAGCTTCAGCTGTCTGGTTCCATCAGGGTAAGGCTGTGTGGCTTTTCCTTCAGCTCCTTCAGCTCCTCGGACACAGTCATCTTGTCGTGCCTGTAGTTTGTCATCTCAATAACTCCCAATAACTGGGGAGATGGCTTCTCATTTCCACGAGGGAAATATCACAAGGTTTCCCAGAATTCTAAGGAGAGAGCTACTATGCCCACACAGAGGCCTCATTGGCTACTCAATGGCTATTTCCAGATTAACAGGCTAGACGCCAACCCTACACTTCCAATCATGAAATTGACATCAAGCACATGACCGCCACCCCCTCACCTCCCAAAGTGGGGAAAAAAATGAGGGGGCATCTTATGGTACAGAGGTGAGGTACCCCAGAACATTTGTTTATGATCCCATCTGCCTCATTCCTGCCTATTGCTGTTTGCATGCTGTGTATTGCTTTGTGTTCTCAGGAAGTCATGCCTTCAGTCAGGACACATGATGGGCACAGCGCATGCCTCCCCTTATTTGTTAATGAAAGTGATGCTGGTGCTTAACACAACTATTGAGTTTATGCTATTAAATATTACCATATTTTGCTTTATTTTAATAAATATTTTAGTATGCTGGTACTGTTTAGTTCAGAATATTTTTTCTTGTTTTCTTGCTCTAAAAACAGGGTGCATCTTATGGTCAGGTGAATCTTATGGTCCAAAATATACTGTATCTTTCTAGCATGATAACAGAACCAGTTGCATATTTCCATATCTTTAAAAACTTTTGGAACACATTTCCCTTTTGTTGTTTATTATCACCCTATTCAAGCAAGCAATAATGATCTTCACGACATATCAGCCTTGTATTTTCTTTTTATCTCCTCTTATGCGCTTTGATACATCACCGTTAACATTTACAAGTATAAGAGAACTTATAATTTTTAGACAGCTTATTTAGGGGAAAGGACATCTGTCAAGTGCATCACTAGATTAGAGCTTCACATCATGAATACACAGAAAGATGAAATTCTGAGACAAAGATTTCAAATATGTCTTGGGCATACAATACTATAGAAATATATGCTTAAAACAAAACAACTCAGATGTGGATAGATTAAACAATATGAAACAAACAAACAAAAAAACCACCTCCCCAACTTCCCTTACAAATACTCTGCTTTTCTTGATTATATCTTGACATCTCAGGGAATCTAATGTTTATTGTTAAAATGTGTTCTTGTACCTCTTAACCAAGCTGATACCTATATGCATACATTTGCAAACTGATTTTGTTTTTACAAAAGTGAGATCAGAATCTGAACAGCATTCTACACCATTATTTTTCTAAATAGTTTATTAGATAATCTTTCATTGAAGCTCACACACGCACATATATTTATGAAACTCATATGTATATTAGAGCTAGTTGAGCTATTTGGTAGCTCAGTGGGGAAACATTGGGTTGCTGGTTGTTCAAGTTCAATCAGCAACTCTGTCGAAGAGAGACCAGGGGATCTGCTGCTGTAGATACTGCAGCCTTGGAAGCTTAATTGGGCAGTTCCACTCTGTCATAAGAGGTCACTATAAGTCGAAAATTTGCTCAAGGGCCCCTAATAGCACTAACAACAACATTATGTCTCATCTTTTAATGTGATATCATATTCGATACCATGGGTTTATCATTCCTCTGATGATGGACATTAAGATGACATTCTTAACTGCTACTTTCCTCTATAACTAATGAGGCTTCGGTCTACAATCCCCATTTAATAAAGTTTTCTTGTTGTTTGTGTGTGTGGTAGTTACATAATTTCATGTCAACTTGATGCATAGGCTATAGGGGTGGAGTATAGGCTGTTAATCAGGTTGCACCCTAATTGATGCCTCCTTGTCAGCGTGGCTTTCTTATGAGGATTCTGGGAGCTTTCCTCTCTTCCTCCCTGGGGAATGGGACACACTCTTTGTTTCACTTCCTGTTCACAAGCTACATGGAGCCATGTTGATGACAGAAGAATCCTAGAGATGTGTCCACTGCCATCAGATCCATGGGACTTTTCACCCACCACCTGATGATCTTCCTGTATTCGGCATCATTGCATATGCTGCATGAGTTTGAAGAGCAATTCATGGGTTAATATCAAACTTATGGACTTGATCTGGACTCGGCTTGGATATTTTATTGATACATAATTACTTCTTGATATAAAGTTCTCTCTTACACAATATATAAATGGCTCTCATTTTGTTTCTCTCAGCAACCTGGACTAACACAGCCTGTTTTGTCTTTTAATGGTAATGTTACTTTACTTTTACTTTCCCTGAATAATTAGCTGAAATTCTGGACACATGAAAAACATTATGAGTTCTTAACTATACCAGTTTTCTGGAGGACAAGTATTATCTCTGCATTTTCTATGAAATAATTTCTGCTGTACTGGTTGATAAGAGAGAAAGCACCATGTAGATTCTGACATGATAATAGTACCTAACACAGAACAAATGTTGGCCAGTGCTGCATCTTTCTCACAGTTTCTGGCAGGTTCAAGTTCATTACAGCATGGGCTCTAGGGGCCAATCCATCTCACCAGGGATCTCCCTTGCCCTGGCTGTCCCTTTACTTCACCAGACAGCATGTCCTCCTCTAAGGATAGATCCTTCTTGGTGATATGTCCAAAGCAGGCACCACAGATCATGCTCTTCCTGATAAAGTTTTCACTAGCTAACTTTTAGAAGCAGATTACCAGGACTTGCTTCCTCTTTTGAGAGGAGAAGCCCTACTGATATCTTTCCATTACATGTGAGCTTACTGGTATTGGAAATGCAAGTGTCATAGCTTCCAGCATCACAGCCACATGTAGCAAGCCATTGCTGCAGCACACACAGCCATCCTGCTGGTGGTTTTCCTGTGGAGCTTCATCAGGATGTGCCTGTTCTAGGTGATATTCTCTGAAGGGGAACCCAAGTTCAGAAGAACGACTTGGGCTTTGACTATGGCGGCAAGATTTCTGTCGTGAACAATAGCAAAGGATTCTTTTACTAGCTGAAGAAGAACGTGTCATTAGGATCGGAGGAAGACTAATGAACAACCTGGGGAAAGCACAGGACACAGATCTTGCTTGCTGAAAGTAAAGCAGACTTGATGCAGCGCTTACTGTTGAAGATCAAACCCCACAGGGTTCAGTGTGATATATGCATCGACATAAAGGGAACAAAGGTTCTACATAACTGGACCAACATACAACAACCATCAGGACAGCACCAACCTCTCGTACACCGTCTGGATCTTGGTCTCCAGAAAAGGGGCCTGATCTGAAAAATGATTAAAAATTTCTGCCAAAGGGAAAGTATAGAATGGCTTTACTTTTGTGTGAATGGATTATTTTAGTGTATGATTTAGAATAAAGGGCATGGCCTTTTGACATATAATTCTATTTTCACCTCTGAAACCTCCTTCGATAACAAAAAAATGTCTGTTATTTCATTCCCACATTTAGTTTGTCAGTGATATTTCTTTTCAAGCAAAGGAATTAAGATACATAAAAATGCTTAATTCAGATGTTTCCAATGTACTCCTCTAAGAGTTGAGAATGGATGATTGACCCCAAATTCCCTGCATTTTCTTGTCTCCCAAAATAGTTCTGAAGTTCATACCTAGTCACTACTCCCACTTGGGGGTATCCTCGCTGCCAGAACCCTGCTGGGCAGTGAAGAATTGTTTACCAGAAAAGGCTCTTTGAGAGGTCAAACAAGGAACTCCCCCCCCCGCCCCCCCACCAAAGTCTGTTCTTTAGGAAAAGCTCAAGTAAACAGAACAATGTCACTTTGCCCTTTCTTTCACGAGAAAAAGGAAGGAAATGAATCCTCAGATGGGGAGATATAAGTGTATACCAGTTAGTTCTAGTACATCCGGACGGAAAGCATTATAACTAATCCAAGTGTGTCTAAAAGCATTAATGAGCTGATGGCAGGTGACCATTAGATACACAGTGGCTATAACTATCTCCAACAAATGGATTGCCAAGTAGTTATCTCTCACAGCCTGTTGCCTCGTTCAACAATTCTATCATATTATGAATGTTGACAGTTTTAGCTGGCCATGTAATAGAATCAACTCTATTTCTGAATATGTGCTTTACTGCATTAAGAATAGCTACTCCCCTCTTTCTGCGCCCTATAGTACTTGCCAAAAAATTGAGTTATGTCTGCAGCCATATTTTCACATGAATAAAAAGATAAAACAGGTTTGTTAACTATCATTAGCAGTAGCTAATGTCAATTGAGCATGCACTAGATGCTACTCCTGTATGCTCTGTGCACATTGTTGCAATGGTTGCAACCACCATATGAGGTACTATTGATATCCCTAAAAGGAAAAACTGAACATAGAGAGGATAAGTATTTATCTGAGGAAACTCGGCCAGCAATTTACAGAGCTGGGATTCAAACTCGGGATCAAAATCCAAGCTTCTAAGCACTATATTGACTATACAACAGTGAATTTCCACGACTTGCCTGTCAGTTAGTTGTCCTGTGGTGGTTTGTGTGTTTGAGGCTGAGCTTCTGGACTCAGACAGACCAAGGAGAGAAGGGTTTGTCCGTTTATGAAAAAAAAAAAAGGCCACTGAAAACCTTATGAATATTAGCATGGGAACATTGTCTGATGGTAGTGAAGAAGATAAGCCCCTCATGGTAGAAGAGACTTGCATAATCTGGTATCAATTTAAGGGTATGATGAATAAAGTATGGAGTCTAGTCTATCGACCAGGTCACAGTCTGATGATGCCTCCTTGTGGGCGTGGCTTTCTCATGAGGATTCTGGGAACTTCCTCTCTCTTTGCCTCCATCTTACTGTTGGCAATCCACTCAAAGACTTTCTGAGAACTGTGAGGATCCCCTTTTTCTCCCCTTTACTTGCCTGTTGAAGAGCCACATTTGGAGAGCTGGAGGATCCACATGGAGACCCATGTCAGTATTGAGATACTTCTACCACCATTGGATACACAAGACTTTGCACCCACCAGGTTTTGATAAAGCCTTTTGCATCATTGCATGAATCTGAAGAAGGATTTATGGACATATGGGATAATATCAGACATATAGACTTGCTCTGGACTGAGCTGGGACATTTTCTCAATGTACAATTGTTTTTTGATATAAAGCTCTCTCTTATACACCCATGAGTGTCTCTGGATTTGTTTTCCTAGCCAACCCAGTTTAACACAGCACTCAAATTATGGCTCGGAAGATCTACCTTCTCAAAGTAGAGTCAACCTTAATGATGTGGATGGAGAATTTGCTGCTGTGGTATGGCTCAAATTGAGAAGAAACTGCTGCAAATATCCACGAGTAATTGGAATGTACAAAGTGTGAATCTCGGAAAATTGGAAGCTGTGAAAAATGAAATGTAACACATGCACCCCAATATTCCAGGCACCAGTGAGCTGAGATGGATTGGAATTGGCCATTTTGAATCAGGTGTCCAAAGTGAAACATGCAGAAATTGAAGCTTTCTACCAAATCCTGCAGCCAGAACTCGATCAATCATGCAATCAGGATGCACCGATAATTACTGGCCATTGGACTGCAAAAATTGAAAACAAAGGAGGACCAGCAGTTGGAAATAGGGGAATTTCCAAAATAGTTAGCTGTGCTTATGTTGTTGATGCTGTTAGCTGTGATCAAGCTGGCTCTGACCCAGAGTGACCCCAGGCACAACAGAATGAAACCCTGCACGGTCCTGTGCCATCTTCACAAGTTCCTGCATTGGAGCTCATTGATGTGGCCACTGTGTCACTCCGTCTCCTGGAGGACCTTCCTCTTTTCACCGCCCATCCACTTTCCCAAACATGGTGGCCTTCTCCAGGAACTGGTCTCTCCTCAAAATATGTCTGATGTAGGCCGGAGGAAGTCTTGCCATCCTTGCCTCAATGGAGCACGCTGGTCTTACTTCTTCCAATATAGATCAACTTGTCCTTTTAGAAGTCCATGGTACTCATGCAGAACATATGAGGCCCCCCCACCCCCATAAAAAAACACACTGAGTCCCGGTGGCGTAGTGGTTGTGCGCGGGACTGCGGCCCACTGGGATGGAGGTTCGAGTCCAGCTCCACGGAGCAAAGGCTGGGCCTCCTACTCCCACCACCCGAGGGCAGTGATGCCCCCCACAAAAACAAACAAAACACACTGAAAAATTGTAGCCCACATTTCCCCCACTATGGGAGCATGAATCAAATATCTCTGAGTTTGTGCATCCAGTGGCGTTGCCTGTGGTGGTTTTTCTGGTGACAGTGAAGTTTTTTCATAAAAGCAGTTTCGCTTGAAACTCGTTTTTTGGTGATGCTCCAGTTATGAGAAGAGCATGCAGCCGTTAAATTTTGTTTCCTGCTTGGGAAAAGTGCCACAGAAACTGTTGTGATGCGGAACACAATTTACAAGGACAGCTCTACAGAAAAAATTTAAGTTCATGAGTGGTTTTCACATTTCAAAACAGGTGCAATGTTGATTGTGGGAAAACCTCATTCTGGAAATCACCAACTTCCCAAAAGGTTGAAAATGTTGACTTGTAGTGCATTTGGAGTTCATTCCATCAGGTCAGACTGTTAATAAATTTTTCTATTTACAGGTTCTGAAAAGATAGTGTAAGAGTGTGTGACAAAAAAAAGATCTGATTTGGGCTGAGCCCTGGTGGCGTAGTGATCAAGCGCGGGACTGGGGCCCATTGGGTTGGTGGTGCAAATCCAGCAGCAGTTCTCCAGGAGCAAGGCTGGGCCTCCCACTCCCACCAGAGGGCAATGATGTCCCCCACCCCAAAAAAATCTGATGTGTGGCAGACAGGGGACTGGTTTTTCCACCATGACGATGCACCTGCTCATGTAGCCATCTCAGTGTGCCAGTTTGGGAGTCCAAACGGCAGGACTCTCCTGTCCCATGTACTTTACTTACCTGACCTTGCTCCCTGCGACTTCCTTTTGTTTCTACGAATGAAGAGGGTCATGAGAGGACAGTAACTTGATGATGTAGGAGAGGTGAAGAAAAAATATGAGGGATGTGCTGTCAACCATTGAAATGGATGAGTTTGAAAAATGGAATCGCAGATTTGACCAATGTATCAAGTGTAATGGAGAGTTCATTGAAGGTAAACAGAGTGTTTTGTAAAAAAAAAATCAAAAACATAGCTTTGAAAAGTTTTCTGTTTTGGGGATGTTACCCCTTTGTATAGAGACCAGGAGGCATTTGTTTTCAACAGAACAAAGGGTACAGTCCTATCCTTTGAAAGGTGTGCATCCACATCGTATCCATTCCCCACACTGTGTCGATCTACATGCTGTGAAGATCATCTGAGTGACTGGACAATGTGCAGAAGAATGGGCCATTGTGACTGGAGGAAGACTCTCTAACAACTGGGATAGGGAGATGACACATCTTTGCTTTCTGAAAGCAAAGAGAACTAAATGCACTGATTGATAAAGAGCAATGACCACTGTCTTCACTATCCATTACACCTTAACACAAAGAAAATAGAAATCTTTGCAGCTGGACTAATGAGCGACATCATGATAAACGTGAAATATATAAAATGTCTCAAAGATCTTGCTTGGGTTCACAGTTAACACCCATGGAAGTAAGTGTCTAGATTGTTTTCATGCTTTGAAAGCTAATGTCAATTATCCTGTGTGGTGTTGGACTTGCTCAGAGACATCTTTCTCTTCTTTCCCACCCATTTCTCCCATTTGTAACACAGTGTCTGTTCTGGAAGCAGCAGTTAACTTACATTCCAAATTTCCCAGGTTCTTGAATGAAGAGGAGATTTGCTTCAGGAGTGGAATTTGAACTTTGAGTTGATTTAAGACTTTGGGGGTGATGTGATGGTGTGACTGTATGTGGATGTAGCCAGGGCATTCATTTCGAGGTGCCCAAAGATAGAACGGTATGATTCAAATTGTGTCCCCTTCAAAATTGCGTGGGAAGTGCTCACGTACTTGTGGTTCTAAATCTGATTTGGCAATAGGTTGTCTTCTTGATTTTGCAAGAACCTGGATAGTATGAGGACCATTCCTGAGCTAATCTCCTTGGAGCTATAAAAGAGATTAACCGAGCAAGCAAAAAGAGTTGAGAAAGAGTAAGCTAGATATCAAGCCTCATGGAGACTTCTGAACAACTAGAGAGCAGACTTTCAGAAGAAATAAAGATCTTCCTTCAGAGAAAGCCTTCCTCCTAAAACTGGAGTCCTCAATATGAACTGCTAATTCCTAAAGGAACCCTGGGAGTGTAGGGATTACAGGTTATGCTACGCATGCTTGGCAGTTTAAAGCCATCAGCCTCTCCATGAGAGAAAATCCTGGCTTCCTACCCCTCGCAAGCAGTACCAGTCTTGGGAACCCTCAGGGAGTCACTATGCGTTAGCAGCGACTGGCTGGATGGATGACGGTGATTGAGTTGAGTGAGGGAGCAACTCTGCAGGGCAGAATAAAATCGCCCCATGGGTTTCCTATACTGCATCACTTTATGGGAATAGAAAGCCTTTCTCCCATGGAGCAGCTGATGGGTTTCAAACTGCTGACCTTGTGGCTCACAGCCCAACACCTAACTCACTATGCCACCAGGATGGTGGCTCTGTTATAACAGTACTAGATAACTAAGACAGTAGTTCGCTAGGACAACAACATGCTGTTGAGCCTGGGCCAACATTGTCATGACCATAGGAAATGTAGAAATCTTCCTCAGAATCATCAGTCTCACGTTTGTTTGCTTTGTTCTAGATTATGCAAGAATTATTCCCCATAGGTTTGGAAGTGGTTCCTTCCTTCTTTCCTTCCTTTCTTCCTTCTTTCCTTCCTTCCTTCCTTCCTTTCTTTCTCCTAGTCTTCTTTCCTTCATTCCTTCTACCCATCCATCCATCCTTACTCTTTTTCACTCTCTCTTTCTGTCTCTTTCTAAATAATTCATTGGTCTATAATACTAAGTATTATACACACTTTGCACTCTACAGTCCAACAGAGTCAGTCACAGACAGGCCCCTGCGTGTTAGGATTGAGTGTCATTGTCCAATACTTAGTTGGTATGAACTATGTCAGCAGGGAGCCAGAAAGACTATCATCTGGGTCACTTGAACATCACTGACGTAGTGATGCAGAAGACATTCCTATGTCGAATTTCTCTTAGTCCTGGATACTTCCTTTACCATCACCAAAGCACAGTGATATAGTGCCTTAGCGTGCAAAGTTGAACAAATAGTGGATACTTTTAGTGTTTAGAAAGCAAGTGTGAAAAATCCAAATGCAGATGGGCTCATCTCCTTTATGGTGCAGATATAAGAAAATGTATTCCATGCACTTTAGGGAATAATATTTTAAAGTACTTAAAACTTTCAAAAAACACTAAATAATGGTCCTTTACAGTAATGAAGACATAAGAAGCTACAACAAATTCATTTTGCTTTTGTCAAGCCGCTATTTCAAGCATCCAATTTAAATGGAGGAGTACCTAGCTTGATTTGTTCAAGCTTTCAAAGTTCAGAAGACATATGGAAAGGTCTAGTGATTTAGAAAAAATAAAAATAATATCAATATCAATTAATCAACTTATTAATCAAGTTATTGCCCAACTTATACTAAGGCAAATACATAATGCCCTCTGAATTTTATATGCACCGCCTGAATCCCTCATTTGCTGGAGGTACCCATTTTTATATGGTTTACATATAATATAAATATGAGTCCTTACATAAATCCCTACTAAGAAGCTGACTTAGAGGTAGGAGAAAGGCAGCTCATAAGGCGAGGGCAGAGAAGCTGGTTAAGGAGATGGGTAGTTGGTAGCTGGAAAATACACAAGACAAGAGGCACATTCAGGGAAGGAGTGATGGCAGACTGGGTAGAAAACACCCCCTATCATTTTGGGAGAGGCAAAAAGAGCCATAAGGGAGAAGCTCCCTAGGCTAAAAGTGTAGGACAGACCATCATAGAAAGATGCAAACCTAGGAGAAGGGACTGAGCAGAAAGACCAATCAAATTAAAATGAGGAGAAACCACAAAGACAGCCTTTCTAGCCATAATACCAGGGCCAGGGAAGAGATCATGTTTGAGGAGAAACAGATAAGAAAAGGCTGATGTGTTAAAAAAATGTAATTAAAGTACAAAGAAATTCAAGGATTGTCAATTTGTGTTGTGTCGTTGATTTGGTTCCAACTCACAATGAGAACGGAACAAAGTCCTGTCCAGGCCTGCACTGTCCTCACAATTGTTGTGAGCCTCAAGCCCATTGTTGTGACCATTGTGTCAATTCCTTTCTTTTTTGGGGGGGGGCGGGCATCACTACCCTCTGGTGGGAGTAGGAGACCCAGCCTTGCTCCTGGAGAGCTGCTGTTGGAATTGAACCGCCAACCCAGTGGACTGCAGTCCCGCACACAAACATTGCGCCACCGGGGCTCAGCACATGTCACTTCCTTTCACTGAGGGGCCTCCTCCTTTGGTTTGAGCTTTACCAAGTAGTGGTGTCCTTTGACAGGTCCCACCTCATAACATGACCAATGTACACCAGACAGAGGCTAGCCATCCTCACTTCTCAAGATTGTTCTGGCTGTACTTCTTCCAAGACAGATGTATTGATTCTTGTAGTAATTTGTGGCATAATTAATAATCTTCATCAAAACCATGATTTAAACGCATCGATACTTCTTTGGTCTTCCTTATTCAATGTCAAGCTGTCATCTGAATATGAAATGATTGAAAATACTATGGCTCAGAGCAGATGCCTCTTAGTCCTTAGAGTGACAACTTTGCTCTTTCACACTTTAAAGGAGTTAATTGCAACCAACTTACTATAACACGATACGGTGTCCACCTTTTGACTGCTGCTTCTATGGACATTGATTGTGGATGCAAGTAAAATACAATCCTTGACAATTCCAATCTTTCTTCCATTTATCATGATGTTGTTCCTTGGTCCAGTGGTGAGGATTTGTTTCTTTGTTTTGATGGGTAATCCATACTGAAGGGTTTGCTCTTCCCTCAGTAAGTACGCTTCAAGTTCTTTTGCTCTCAGAAAGCAAGATCGTGTCATCTACATATCACAGTTGTCTGTCGGTATAAAGGGAGACCATTTTGCTTCTAAAAAATAAGAAAAGGAGGGAGAAATAGCAATAGGGGGAGGGGCACAGGCACCCTAGATTAATCAATCATTTGAGATCCAAAGAGAAGCACTGACCCAAGGACAAAGCTCAGAAGCATTGGAAAAGAGCTAGGAAGGGAAATGGCCAACAAGAGGAAGTGGACGAGATGGTATTATATTGTGGGGGCTCCAATCAATCACAAGAAACAAAATATGGATGGATGGTTGGATGTGATACTGATTTGCTCCAGATTCAGAATGAAACATTTAAAAAGCAAAACAATGACAGCAACAACACAAATGAGTTCATACAGGCACATGACAATGGAAGTTTTTCAAAACAAGACAAGCACTAGTGAGTCTCAAACAAAACAAAACAAAGTGCCATTGAGCAGCGTCCGATTCATACCTATTCTATAGGACAGAACACAACTGCTCTATTTGGATTTCAGAGGTTGTAGATCTTGCAAAGGAAGCCTCATTGTTCTCCCATAAGCAGTTGTTGGGATTGAACTGCTGAACTTCTGGTTAGCAATGCCATCAGGGTTCAGCATCAGAGTCCAGGGATGTGAATGGCTTTGCTCGCAGACAGAGAGCATTGTCAAGCCAATTATGGCAGACATAGTCAGGTTAAATTGTTAATACTCCATCATTTGATCTCCCTTTTGACACATTTTAACATTTTTTCCAATTTTTAATAGTTTCTGCTTTTCTTAGATTAGAACTCTTCTATGTTTTGTCTAATCATCATTTACTTGAGTCTTTGTTTACTTGCTGACTGTGTCTGATTTTGTATGGCTGTGTTTGGTCTGTGTGATTTTCTGAATATGAAATCCAGGGACGTAGATCTGTAGAGACTGTACTGGATAGGGGCATGGCATGGGGTGGACGGGGGGCATGGGGAGCTAATGACAAAGACTGTGAGAAGAAAAATGTTGTCCAATGGATGACAGAGATGACTGCACAGATCTTACTATAACTAAGCAATGAGAATGCGTGATATGTAAAATATATTCCAATAAAACTATTTTTTTAAAAAAAGCAGCCTTCTTTTTTTGCTGTCAGACCACTAGGCAGATTCTAGGCATGCAGGCTGCCCTGTTCACCTGACATTGCCTGAAGTCAAACTTTTCCAAGGACTTCATGGCGATGACAGTGGTTCGATCTCCGAGGAAGGCTGCAACTGTGTGATCACCTATCTGGACATTTAGTTTTATTTGTCCTAATTCACATTTGTCAACGTCCTTAAACACTCAGGAGAATCTGTCAGTTTGGGCATCAGGTTCTCTTTTAAGAACTGTAGGAGCAAAGACAGAAGGGAGGTAAAAATGGGACGGTAATGTGGAGAGGAAGAAGGGTGGGGGTGCATGGATGGGTAGGTGGCAGAATCATGAGTTCTTGCTGGATAAAACCAGAGTTGACCTATGGGGGAAATACAGGAATGAGGGATCTTACTGGAAGTTTGAGGGAATATGGGCCATTTGAAAGTTGGCTGTAGTGTGACAAAGTTACATCTTTCCACACTGATGTCTCCCAGCTAGAGGCTTATCTGACAGTTCACTCATTAGAAAGGCTGGCAGGGTGGGGTGTGGGTAGGGGAGAGTGAAAGGATTACTCTGAACTCTCGTTTGCCCTGCAGTTTTAACCATGGTGTGGAATTATTAAGACAATATCTAAGACCACATACTTCTCATCTTGTTCCCTTAGCAATCATTCTAAAAACAGCCTGGATAAAAACAGAAACTTGCAAAACACACATATGATGGGTCTTTGATGAAAAACCCATGGGAAAGTAGAATGAAAGGATAATGAAATTTTTCCATGAAGATTTTGAAGTATACACATGCATATAATTATAAAACTTGTAAAGGTTTCTAAAGACACTTTGTAGTGTAGAGGTTATGTGTGGGGCTGCGATTCTAATGACTGGCAGTTCAAAACCAGCAACAGCTCGAAGGAAGACAGACCAGACTTTCTACTCGCTCCCGTAAACCGTCTCAGAAGCCCATAGTGGGTTGCTGTGAGTCACTACTGGTTTGGGTTGGTTTTGTTATATAAAAAGACAAGTAAATTCTTGTGGATATTTTCTGTTTAGCAACAAATTAATTTTATTCTGGCATACAGAAAACAGTCAGTAGGCAATTAGAGCTATTGGGAAATATGTTCATGTTATATAGGCTTTGAATTTATGTAAACTGTATCATACATTATAAGTGGTATTAAATTAAAAATGGGTTTATACAGTAAAGATGGAAATATTAAGGTACAATAAAACTATAATGAAGAATATTGAAACCTTGCTAAGGTAAATGTTTAAAAAGAAATGACCGTTATGTTGTTAAAATACTAACACAGGATTTATATGTAGAAAAGTACATATTTATAGAGTGGAAAGAAGAGACAAAAACACATTTGGAGTCTTATCATAATCATGAATGGGAAGATTTTAATATAACCCTTGCTCAATTTATCAATAAAATGTAAAGAAAATCCAATAAAAATCCCAATGCAACTATTCTTTTTTAAAAATTCTTTTGGTACGTTTCATTTTATTTATTTATTTATTTCAATAATTTTATTGGGGATCTTACAGCTCTTATAACATTCAATACATCCTTTGTATCAAGCACATTTGTACACGTGTTGCCACATCTTCATTTCCAAATATTTTCTACTTGAGCCCTTGGTATAAGCTCCTCTCCCCCCTCTTTTTTTTTAAATTCATTCTGCTGAGCCCGGTGGTGCAGTGGTTGTGTGTGGGACTCCCACAGGGTTGGCGGTTCAAATCCAGCAGCAGCTCTCCAGGAGCAAGGCTGGGCCTCCTACTCCCACCAGGGCAGTGATGCAGAAAAAAAAAGGTGGGGGAATCATTCCATCGGGGCCCCATACAACTCCCATCATGATCAACACACAATGCAACTATTTTTATAGAGAAAATACATACACACACACACAATCCACAGAATGTTGTATATAACCTTTGGAGGAAGGAACCCTTAAATTCTTAAAAGCCTAACATGAACCTAATAGAATCCCTGGGGAAAGAAGTTGTTGTTTTTCCTTCTGCTCTATGGTGTCCCTACCTCCATAGTATTATTGTTTTTCTATTGACCTTTCTATTGTTTGACTGAAAACTCACACATGGGAGTGAGTTCAGTTTGAGACCAAGTGACTAAAGACTAGTCTCAAAAGTTCTACCAGTCTCTAAGCTGGGGCCTTCTAATGGGATCACTTTCGAAACATTGGTATTGGTAGCAGGGCACCATTCCATTCTTCTGGTCTTAGGGTTAGGGAGACGCCTGTTCATGTTGCCCACTAGACTAATCATTTTTTTTCCGCTAATCATTTCTATGTATCTTAGAATTTCTTCATTTGTCTTTCCTCTGGACAGACAGATGTAACCTCCAGTGGTTACATTGGAGAGGGTGGCGCATGAGCTTTTTAGGCTCCAGTTGCTAGTCCTCAGAGTTGGATGGTAGAGTGTTGTCTTTGTGGACTGTGCTATGCCAAGTGACCTTGCTGTTCCCCAAGCCCATGGTCCTGGACCTTCAGCCCCATGACTCATTCTCTCAAGGTATTTGTACGTATAAGAAATTTTCATGACCCTTCCCTGTGGAGAGCCGGATTCAAAGGCCATTGTTTGCTCTGCAAACAGTCCCTACCGCCCCAGGGCTTTGTTAGAGACCACCAGACGCACAAAGGACACTATCTCTTACTGGGACACACCCAGCCTTTTTCTGTATCTGTTCCTGGCATTTATGTTTAGTTTATATTTTACCCTTTTGTATAAGCTTGCTTGCTTTGTGTT